>BQNB010001400.1:75630-140755 GCA_026074375.1 Tanacetum coccineum | reverse complement strand
TGAGTAAATAACTAATTTTAAACAAATTGGGACCACAACAAGTATTAAACAAACACTCTCATGAACTCAAACACCAAAACCCTTAAACAAACATAACACAAATCGGCAATTAGAGCAATTAATCTACAAGATCATCAACAAATCACCAATCTATAAGAACTATTGTAAGTGATTTCATCTTATTTTCTATTTAATTTCATATCTAGGGTTTTAATTTTGATCAAATCACATAATTTGGGGCTTTTTTTTTATTTTTTTTATTTTCGTACAATTAGAACTATGATATAACAATGTATAATTACTATAATACTCAAAAAGCATAATTGAAGCGATTCGCCAACAATCAATTTTCGACAAAAACCCAAGTTATGATTTTCACTTCTAGGAACTTTTCAAAACAAGGGTTGTTTAACTACATTGTTAATACAACGCAAAAACATTTTTTCATTAGATCTCATGAATGTATATATGAGATGCTTAATTCATAAGCATTTTTCGTTCCATTCATCTTGAGCAATATCAAACATAAGTTATGCATCAAGGTTTGCTTATTACTAGTACTATCACTATTTTTCTTTTATTTGAGTCAAGAAAACCGCACACCCACATCAAGTCCATATAGACATACTTAGAGTTTGCATTGTATCCCTACCTTTCGTTTATTGAGTCATTATTATTTACCTATAGGTGAAATTACGACATAAAGAAATCAAATGGACTACAAACGAACTAAAGAGTATCTACCTAGAGTCCATCGTACTAGACAAATAGATGAAGAACTTAGGGAGTCTTACCGCACCCTTAAGAAGCATCTCTTCCATGAAGGAAGAATAATTACTCCATCTTTCATTTCTAAAAACAATATGCTTCCATTCTATCAAGCTGTAGGCCTTGAGCCCTTTCTCACTCTTAACGAACCCATATGTCCTAGATTTGTAGTTGAATTCTATCATAGTCTTGAAGTCAAAAGAGATGAGGAGCTACGTCCTTACATTGAGTTCAAGCTTGGTCAATTCACCTTTAAGCTGACCCCATCTCGACTCTCTCAAATCCTCAAAACTCCTCACGCTCTAGAAACTTTTTACACAAGCGAATGGTCACTAAACTCTCTTGATGATCATCCCAATAGTAATTTATTTTGTCCTAAACATGACCTCGTCAAAAAGGCCATCACCACTCCTAGAACCACTCAAGCTCAACTTCTAAGAGACCCTAACAAACTCTACATTGATGACATTCGTCCTGATTTGAAAGGATGGGAACTTTTCTTTAAGGAAAATTTCTTTTGTTCAATTGACAAAAGAAACAAGGTAAAAGCATGCACTGCATACATGCTTTACTACCTAACCATTGGAAGAAAGTTCAACTTCACTTCGATGATCATTTATCGAATGGAGGAAGTCATAAACAAACGCAAAGGCCCCATGCCTTTTGCCATGCTCTTGACCCGTCTCCACAATCATATCCTTACCACAAACCCTCAAGCCATTGTCCTAATTGCTAGGTTCACATTTCATGAACATGTCATGGACCCTCTAGACATTTCAAGAAATCCTAGCAAAGAAAAGGGAAAGAAAATTGCCTCTCCCTCGGTCATCTCCTCTTCATCTTCATCATCCAATGATAATGAAGCACCATCTTTTCTCGAGTTCTATGATGAGCTATCCGACAGTGAGGACCTAACCAAAGCACAACGAGAGAAGAGAGGAATGTTTAAATGCTTGAATTGATATGTTGGCACCATCACCAAGTACCTGAAGAAGCAAAAATGATTATGCTTGCCTTATGCCTATATGCTCTTGTGGTATGTGATAATTTTCATCTTGTTAAGATATTGATGAATTGAAAACTTTGATGTATGTTGAAACTTAGTACCCACTAGATGTTATTGTACTTTATGGATTTTGTTATCATATGATTTATGACATTTGGTAGAAGATAATGATGCTTGCATGATAATTCATTTAATGTTTTGGGTGAAAAATGATGTTCTGGTCGTTTTTGTTGAAGTTTGCGACCTACAGATCCACCATATGGTAGATCCGTACATTATTTTGGTAGATCCATGGCTCACTCAGTCCAGGCGCCAAAATTCGAATTTTCTTGATTTTTAACTTTTTCTACTTTATCTTATAACCATGCTATATGATACTATGTGGGATCTTAAACCTTAGGATATAACATGTTCTCTATATAATCCAAGAACTATTTTACAATTCATATCACCACTTTCTCCTTATAATCATCAACCTAAAACACCATTTTCTTCACATTTTACCATACTCATCATATACAACCTTACTAGTTCATCACTATGACTAGTTCATCCAAAACAAATTCACCAAACTTCAAGAAAAATTGCAAGAATAAGTGTGAAGTATCTAAACTATGTCAATCTTACATCCTCAAGTGAAGAACAACCAAATGAGAGAACTCCCTCACCACCTCCTAGAAAGAAATCCCTTTTACCACCTCAAGCTCCATCAAAATCCATCTTTAGCAAAAGTACACACTACACCTCTTCATCATCACCAAATAAGTCTCCGACACCAACTCACGTTGCACCACCACCTAAACTTCATTTTGTCATTCCGATAAAACTAGAACCTCAAGAACTTCCTCCACCTCAAATTTCACTAAATGATCCCTATGTTCAAACCATGGATAATTGGCCATCGAGCCCTTCTAATCCATCTCCACCACCACGTGTCTCTCGACCACCTCTCGGCTTTCCAAATCCACCACCCGGATTTAAACTATTGCCATCAACCCAACCTTTATTTGTTAACATTAACAACAACACACCTTTCCTCCATAACAATGCACCTCCACTTGAAAACATTCACCATCTACCATCAAATCTTGGAAATCAAGATTTTCCTAATCCTCCAAACATTTTGGAGTTTGTTCATCCAAACGACATGCCTCACCTCCACAACATGCCTCACCTCCACAACATGTCTTGTCAATGTTGTAGCACCATAAGGAATGAAATCCAAATGCTCTGAAACCGTATCAACTACATGTTCTCATACAATCGACACCACCTCAGCTCTCTATCACACCCACCTTACTTTCTGCATTAGCCGTATAACTATCTCACCTCACACCTCGAATTATATGGGAAAATGTTTTCTATCCCAAGATTTAGAACTTTTAATTGTTTTCTTTAAATTTTTTGTTTAAGCTTATCATGTAATGCCTTTAATGCCAAATTTCATGTTTTATCCCTTATAATGGATTTAACATTATTTGTGTTAGTTTTATTGATGATGGATGTTCATTATGTGAAATGTATATGTGTGCATTTGTGATTGTCATATATATATTTGCTTGCCTACTAACTTTGTTTTGTAGCAATGCATCCATAGCTCGATTACTTGGTGCCCCAAGCAAGGGGGAGTATACACCAAGGGGGAGAACTTGCAATTTTGTCGTTATTTTTTTTACTTTGCATTCGTAACCAAGTGACTTAGCATTCGTCAAAAACAAGACTTGCAAGGTCCGCCTCTACAACACTTTTTGCTTTGACAAAAAGGGGGAGAAGATATGTAAACTCATCTTCTTAATACTTATTTAGTAACTTTTAAATAAGCATGAGTTTATATTTTGTCATCATCAAAAAGGGGAAGATTGTTAATACAAATACTCGGGCAAAAACGATATTTTTATTTAATGATCTTCATGTTTTGATAATAACAAATATAATGTCATACTACGTAAAAGTTTACGTAAACAAGTTATTTAGTCAAAAGTTTACTTGACGTCGACAAATCACTTAAGGTATGAATATGGCATTATTAAACATAGTTAATGATCAAAGAAAAATATTATCATTTGCATAAATCTTTTCTAATCAAATGATTTAAGTTAACGCATGATTAATTATAAGCTAGTTATATTAATCATATAAGACAAAATAAGATTAACCATAAGTGGAAACAATCTTTCCAAATCTTTTTAAATCTTCTCAAATCTAGAAAATTTTTCCTTATTGGTGATAAGAAATAAAGAAATATTTTCTTCTAGAAGAATATATTAAACTAATTTTAATAAGTACAAAACAATATTTTGTATAGATTTGGGGTTAATCACAAAATGACAAATGTTGTCCCAGCTCCACCCACAGATCCACCAAATACACGGGACGGATCCAGGGTATGGGAGATCCGTGAGTCGCACGAATCATTTCCCTGGGACAGATTTGAATTTCAAAAGGTTGCCTATAAATACCAACCTTAAGCTTTCATTTTATACAACTCTTGTAAAATATTTTTCACATACATCTTTTATCTTTTATATTCTTTGATCATTATACTTGTTACATAATCCATTACAAGTGATCAACTCATTCCACTCTTTAGTGAAGAACACTCAAGAAGACGTCAAGCTTCAAGTGTTAATAGTTTAGTTGTGTCATCACGTTTGTGATAATCATTCATCTTGTATATCTTGTGTTGTGTGTTGTGTGTATCATATGTGTATGATAGGTTAGTATTTAGGCCATAAAATACATAGTGTGTTAGATTGGTTCTATCTCGAAGTAGAACTCGGTATTTAGCTTAGTACCAGAAAAAGTGTAAGCGACGTGTACGGTTTTCTTCGCCTAAAGGGAGCTTGTTGACATAGTGAAGATAACTCTCAAGTTGGGTACTTGGGGAGTGGAGTAGGGCGAAGAGGAGCTTCGTAGCCGAACCACTATAAATCATTGTGTCATCGGTTTGATCTTTCTTATCTTTACTTGTTCATATTTCGTAGATTGTTTATTTACTTATTGCATCGCTATCATATACACTTGTGTATATCTCTTGAGTTCACATAAGTCGACAATCTAAGTTTTAATTTTAAAACGGTAAAAACTATTCAACCCCCCTTCTAGTTTCCACAATTGGTATCAGAAGCCAAGGTCACCCAAGATCTTTAACGTATATTGTACATTAAAGCTTGAATCGATCTATGGATTCGGATAAATATCTAGAAGGGCAATCTATGCAAAGACCACCTCTTTTTGAAAGTGATCATTTTATTTATTGGAAAAATAGATTTGAAACTTATGTGAAAGCAAAAGATTTAGATCTTTGGCATATTATCTTGAATGGTGATTTTCCACCGGTTGCTAGAAACAAAGAAACCCAAATTTTAGAAATGGTGTTCCTTTTGAAGAAAAATCCGAAGATCTTAAAAAGAAACTTGCTAAAACCAATGAAGCTAAAATGGTTATTTATAATGCCTTACCTAAAAAGGAATACGAAAGAATTTTTATGTGTAAAATGGTTAAAGATATTTGGCAATCGTTGTTAATCACACATCAAGGTAATAGCCAAGTAAATGATAATAAAATTGATCTTCTTGTTCAACAATATGAACAATTTACTATCCTTGAAGAAGAATCTGTTGATAGCGGTTTTGCTAGATTTAACACTATTATTACTAGTCTTAAAGCTCTTGATGAAGGTTTCTCTAGCAAGAAATATGTTAGGAAGTTTTTTAGGGCTCTACATCCTAAATGGAGAGCAAAATGTCACGCTAATTGAAGAATTAAAAGATTTGTCATTACTATTTCTAACGAGCTTATCGGCAATCTAACAATGTACATGAAGTAGTCATGAAAAGGATTCCGAAATTTATAAAGGCAAAATGAAAAAGTTAAGTCCATTGCCTTGAAAGCTAAGAAAAGTTCCTAGTGGATGAGAAACTTCCGACCAATCCGGAGTGATTGACGAAGAATATGCTATGGCCGGTAAGAAACTTTAAAAAAGATCCTTTAAAAGAAAGGAAATTTGATATGGCAACCAAGAGAAGAAAAGAAGTCACCGACAAGAGAGATGAGAAAGAACGGATAGTTGGCCGTAAATGTTTTAGATGCGGTGATCCAAATCATCTCATTGGCGATTGTCCAAAACCATCTCGCAACAAAGATCAAAAGGCTTTCATTGGAGGTTCTTGCAGAGATAGCGAAAATGATGCCGAAGACAAAACCATCGATGTAACTTGTCTCATTGCTCAATCGTCAAATGAGGTAACTCTTAACTCTTCCTATTATAGTGACAATGCATCTTCTCTTGATAATGATAGTATGCAAATAGAATACGATAGCTTATGCGAAATTAGCTTAAAAAAATATTAACAAGAATAAAATTTTGAAAACTAAAAGAGATCTTTTAGAAAAAGAAATTTTAGGATTGAACGAGAAAATTAAGAAACTTGAGAGAAGTAAAGAAATTGAGATTGCGTGTAAGTCATGTGAAGAACTTAAATCAGAAAATGTAAAACTTAAAGAAACTCAAGTTAAATTTGATAAAAGCGCCAATTCACTTAGAGAAATGTTAAACAATCAAAAGTCACATGGTTGCAAAATAGGTCTAGGATTTGATAGCGATAAAGCGTCAATAAGCGGAACTAAAACCATGAGTTTTATTGGATTGTTCGCTGAAAAAGGGACGGGCGGATCCACCATAAAGGTGCACGGATCCACCTTACTTGGATCTGTGAGTCGCAACTATGGTGAAAAAGGGACAAAAGACGATTTTAGTCCACCTATGTCTTCTAGATCGGATTTTGTTATTACTAGGAAGAAACTAATATTTAATAGCATTGATGAGTCAATGAAATTGTCCTTAAAACCATCACCTAAAAGCGGTATAGGTTATGTCAAAACCAAGTCTAGACCTAAAACACCTCTTCCTAGAAGAAACATCTCTTCTCAACCAACATACAACACACCTCAACCTAAAAGAAACTCTAGACAACCAATTCATCAAAACTTCTACCTTATGAATTGGAATAACCAACAAAATTAAGGCTTCGTACATATGGGAAATTGTATCCCATTTCAATATCCCAATCAATTGCAACAAATGCAATGGATGTACAACACTAACATTTTCAGACCCCATGAGATATTGGGGACCAAACACTTGAATTTGTTTTTGTTGAAATAGGTATGCTTGAGAACATGCTTGGAACCGGATGAGTGGATCAAAGATAGTGGTTGCTCCAAACATTTAACCGGTAACAAGAGTTTATTCTCTACCTACAAAGCATATGACGAAGGTAATGTTGTTTTTGGAAGTAACCTAAAAGGAAAGATCACAGGCAAAGGTATAATCTCTAATGACTCTCTTACTATATCTAATGTAGAACACGTAGATAATTTAACTTTTAACTTACTTAGTGTCGGTCAAATTTGTGACAATAAGTGTTAAGTCTTATTTACGAAAGAAAGTAGTGAAATAATTAAAGATGGTAAAATCATAGGAAATAGAATTAGGAAAAATGGTCTATATGTAATGAAATTAGGAAATAAGTCTCAAGACAAATTATGTCTCGCCACGGTAGTGGATAATTCTACCTTATGACATACAAGACTTGGTCACGCAAATATGCGTTTAATTCAATCGTTCTCATCTAAGGAATTAGTTAGAAACATACCTAAGCTAAAATATGATAAACATTTTTGTGATGCTTGTAAAACTAGGAAGCAAGCTCATGCAAGTCATAAAGCTAAAAATATGGTTTCCACTAAAAGATGCTTAGAATTATTACATATGGACTTATTTGGTCCATCGGCAATTAAAAGCTATAGAGGTAATTTATACACCTTAGTAGTAGTAGATGACTATTCTAGGTATACATGGACTAGATTTCTAAAAAATATAAAAAAGAAGCCTTTTGAGGAATTTGAAATATTTAGTAGCAAAATTCAAAACCAACTAGTAGTTTCTATAATAGCTATTAGAACGGACCATGGTCGGGAATTTGATAATGAAGTACAATTCGAGCTTATAATTGTGATTACAAGGGCATTCTACAAAACTTCTAAGGCCCACGTCCTCCACAATCAAATAGGGTATAGAAAGGAAAAGAAAAGGACCGAACAAGAGATGTCTAGACCATGCTTAATGAAAATCCATTCCACAAAAGTTTTGGTGTAATGCCGCGATACGTCAACTTATATACTAAATAGAAATAATCGAGCCCTCGACCAATGCTAGGAAAAACCCCATATGAAAATAATTAAAGGTAGGAAAACCCTCTTTAGGAATATTTCAAGTATTTGAAAGCAAGTGCTTCATTTTGAACATACTACAGACAATCTCTAACCAAGTTTGACCCAAAGTCATACGAAGGTGTTTTCTAGGGTATTCTCAAAATAGTAAAGCTTATGTAGTATTAAATTAACATACAATGAAAGTCGAAGAATCACTCAACGTGACATTCGATGAAAGTCCTCCTCCTACCAAATTATCACCATTGGTTGATGATGATGTTGGTGAAGAAGAAGCCATTAAAAAGAATACCAAAGTAGTAAATAATAATAATGAAGAAGATGAGTCGATAGAAGTTGACGAAATCGTTAACATTAAGGAGTCCAAGAATCATCCACTAGATCAAGTCATAGGAAATCTTAATCAAAGAACCTTAAGGTCTTAAGCCCAAAATCATAGTAATTTCTTTTGTTTTATATCTACAATAGAACCCAAAGATGTCAAAGAGGCATTAAAAGATGAAAGTTAGGTTGTAGCTATGCAAGAAGAACTAAATCAATTTGTAGCTAATGATGTTTGGGAATTAGTCCCTTTACCTATAAGTCAATCGGTCATAGGAACAAAATAGGTCTTTAGAAATAAATTAGATGAAATCGGTATAGTATCTAGAAATAAGGCTAGACTAGTAGCACAAGGATATAATCAACAAGAAGGTATAGATTATGATGAAACATATGCTCCGGTAGCTAGATTAGAGTCAATTAGAATACTTCTTGCTATTGCTTGTGCAAATGATTTTAAATTATATCAAATGGATGTAAAAAGTGCTTTTCTAAATGGTTTTATAAACGAAGAGGTCTATGTCGCTCAACCTCCGGGGTTCATTGATTTTCAAAAACCAAACTAAGTTTATAAACTTAAGAAGGCTTTGTATGGTCTTAAGCAAGCTCCTAAAGCTTGGTATGATAGACTAAAAGCATTTTTGATAAAACACGAGTATTCAATGGGAATGGTCGATAACACACTTTTTACTAAGAAATCAAAGTCACATCTTATTATTGTTCAAATATATGTCGACGACATTATATTTGGTTCCACGAGTCAAAACTTGTGTGATGATTTTGCAAAAATCATGCACGACGAGTTTGAGATGAGTATAATGGGCGATTTGAACTTCTTCTTGGGTCTTCAAATCAAATAAATGGAATATGGAATATATTTCAATTAATCCAAGTACATCAAGGAGATGTTAAAGAAGTTCGGGTTGGAAGATTCCAAACCAACCAAGAAGCCGGTGTCAACGAAGATCAAGCTTACTAAAGACGATGAAGCCGACTCCGTAGATAGCTCTAAATATCAAGGTATGATTGGTAGTTTAATTTATTTAACTGTAATTAGGCCCGATATTATGTTTAGTGCTTGCTTATGTGCTTGTTTCCAATAAAATCCTAATACTACTCATTTAGAAGCCGTTAAGCGTATATTTAGGTATATTAGAGGAACTAGTCACTTAGGATTATGATATCCGAAAGGAACCGGAATAGAAACTATAGTTTATGCCGACTCCGACCACGCGAGCGATTACGTTGATCGCAAAAGCACGAGTGGCATTTTTACATTTATGGGATGTTGTTTAACATCTTGGTTCGCTAAGAAACAAACGGCCCTTGCTATCTCTACGATCGAAGCTGAATATGTCTCCGCCAAAAAGGCATGTCAACAAGCACTATGGATGAAACAAGCTCTCATCGACTACGACATATGCCTCGATGACGTTCTGATTATGTACGACAATAAAGGCTCTATCGACTTAAGCAAAAACACCGTACTCAACACTCTTAAACTAAAACATATAGAAATCCGTCCACCACTTTTACGGGATAGCATCCAAAAGGGCAATATCTATCGAGAAAGTTGATTCTTTGAAGATAATATAGTCCGATATATTACTAAGCCTTTAAATTGTGAAGTATTTAATTATTTAGATTAGGATTAGGAATGAGGTGGAACTTATCATGGATAGTGATTCTCCATCTCTCAATAAAACATTGTAACGGAAAATTTTAATGTAGTAATAATCATTATTCAATATGTTAATTCTCATTATAAGTTCCAATTACAAAAACTTTTGATCGTGAAATGATGAGTTAGAATCTTTACTAGATAAGAAAATATCAATAAATGACCATAAGATTTTTTTTCTAAAATCTAATGTATGGTCAATCTATGAAAATTACGAAATCGATTAAATTAGGACGAAAAGACAATCATCGAATTGGCAATTATACACTTGTGTTGACGATGTTTTATTAAGTCTAAATGTTCACAATGCTTGTGTTATTAGTAATCGTCTCAAAATTAAGCTAAAGATAACACATCCTAGTAGGACTCGACTAGTTGAATTTCATCAGGAAATTCGGGACAAGTTGCATGGTTCACTCAAAACTTAGGTGTCGACTCTGAGAATTATATCACATACTCCTAATAGTAAGTATAACACACTCCAATTGCCAAAAATACAACACCATATCTCAATTTGCTTAAAAATCAACTCTGTCCATATTTGTGGACACCTGCGGATCACAGATCCACCATATGGAGATCCGTGCGTTATTTAGGTGGATCCATGCGTCACAGATCATGGGTAAATACCCAGATTTTAACAATTTAGGACCTCAAACTATTATTATACAAACTCATCCACGAACTCAAACACTAAAACCCTTAAACAAACATAACATAAATCAGCAACTGGAGCAATTAATCTACAAGATCATTAACAAATCATCAATCTATAACAACTATTGTAAGTGATTTCATCTTATTTTCTTCTTAATTTTGTGTCTAGGGTTTTAATTTTGCTTAAATTAAATAATTTGGGGATTTTAATTTTTCATACTATTTTCGCTGTTATTTTCATGCAATTAGAACTATGATATAACAATGTATAACTACTATAATACTCAGAAAGCATAATTGAAGCGATTCGCCAACAACCAATTTTTGACAAAAACCCAGGTTATGATTTTTACTTCTAAGAACTTTTCAAAACAAAGGTTGTTTAACTACATTGTTAATACAACGCAAAAACATTTTTTTTTCATTAAGATCTCATGAATGTATATACGAGATGCTTAATTCATAAGTATTTTTCGTTCCATTCATCTTGAGCAATATCAAACATAGGTTGTGCATTAAGGTTTGCTTATTACTAGTACTATCACTATTTTTATTTTATTTGAGTCAAGCAAACCGCACACCCACATCAAGTGCATATAAACACACTTACATTGTAGTTTTCACTTATCGAGTCATTTCCATCTATAATAATTTCTCATTGAAATCACTATAAATCACGTAGGTACCAAAATACCAAGTGAATACCAACAAGACTACAAGAAAACACGTGCCTATGCTCCAAAAATCTACAATGATCCTACCATGTCCGATACTCTTAGGGATATCTATAGGACTTTAGAAAGAAGATATGTTCATGAAGGGAGAACCATTGACCCATCTTTCTATAATGATCTTAATGATGATTCAGTGGCCAAGTTTACCGCTATAGGTTTTGATTGCTTGCTATCTTTAGATGAGAAAATTTGTCCTAGGTTTATCTTTGACTTTTACAAAACTCTTAAGCTAGAAAGAGACTCCAACAACCATTTCTCAATCCAATTCGTTATCAACAATCATCATTTCAACCTCTCCCTTGCTTAATTTTCCGAGCTTACCTATCTCCCTAATCAAGGCATTTGTATCTACTTCGATGCGTAGGGTCTTGATGAACTTGAGAAAACCCTAGAGCAAATTGAACCTTACAACTCACATCTTCCTGCTCTTGATGATATCCGAAACCTAATCCATAGAAGAACCGCTCATGAAAAGATAGACAAAGAGGGAAACACCATCCATAAATTGCCAAACTAAATCGAAACAAATGAGCTCTTTGATCACCTTAGGCCTTGTGAACTAGTCATTAGGGAAAATGTCTATTCCGCCATAGGAAATAAAGATCACACTCAAGCAGTGATTGCTTTAATGTTGTATTGCCTAGAAAATAGACAACCCTTCAACCTTGCCTACTTCATCATCAAGAGGATGCACTTCTTTAGGGATAGACGAGCCAAAGTTCTACCATATGGCATGATCTTAACTCGTCTCTTTAAGAACCTTAAAGAAAACATAGCTTAAGGGTCATTTGATGAACGTTACAAACTTGTCCCTAGGAAAATGTCCTCACTTAAGGCAAAACAACCCAAGAAACCTCCACCCAAAAGAACTTGGAATGTAGGAAAATCTAAACGAACTCAATTGACCACCTCATCTTGAACTGGATCACCACCTTCGGATAATGGAGACTTGCCTGGTACTAAGCTTTCACCTAGATCTTATCATAGGGATCTTAAGGACGATCCTAACATGTCCAAGTACAAAGGAAGACAAGAGGGATGTTTAAAAACTTGGGTCGAGCATTGCACAACTTTGCAAGGATGTTGAAGAAAGGATGTCGTTGAAGAAAGACTTGTTTGTGAAAAAATTTAAGTGTTTTATTAATGTTTCTTTGGATTATTGACTTGTTTACTTGAATTTGCATACGTACACTAGATGTTGAAACTATGTACTCTCCTTATTAGGTTATGCCTTATGAATATCTAATCATATCGATGTTATTTGGTAGAAGATAATAATGCTTGCATGATAATTCGTTTAATGTTTTGGGTGAGAAATGATGTTCTGGTCATTTTTGTTGAAGTTTGCGACCCATGGATACACCATATGGTAGATCCATACGTTATTTTGGTGGATCCGTGGATCTCCAGGCCAGGCGCCAATATTCGAATTTTCTTGATTTTTAACTTTTTCTACTTTATCTTATAACCATGCTATATGATACTATGTGGTATCTTAAACCTTAGGATATAACACGTTCTCCATATAATCCAAGAACTGTTATACAATTCATATCACCACTTTCTCCTCATAATCATCACCCTCAAACACCATTTTCTTCACATTTTCACCACATTTTTCACATACAACCTTGCTAGTTCATCCAAAACAAATTCACCAAACTTCAAAAGAAAAACTGCAAGAATGAGTGTCAAGTATCTAAACTATGTCAACCTCACATCCTTAAGTGAAGAACAACCAAATGAGAGAACTCCTTCACCACATCCTAGAAAGAAATCACTCTCACCACCTCAAGCTCCATCAAAATCAATCTCTAGCAAAAGTACACACTACACCTCTTCATCATCACCAAGTGAGTCTCCAACACCAACCCATGTTGCACCACCACCTAAACTTTATTTTGTCATTCCGATAAAACTTGAACCTCAAGAACTTCCTCCATTTCAAGTGTCACCAAATGATCCTTATGTTCAAACCATGGATAACTGGCCACTGGGCCCCTCTAATTCATCTCCACCACCACGTGTCTCTAAACCACCTCTCGGTTTTCCAAATCTACCACCCGGATTTAAACCATTGCCATATTGTTTGTCAACATTAACAACAACACACCTCTCCTCAACAACAATGCACCTCCACTAGAAAACATTCACCATCCACCACCAAATCTTAGAAATTAAGATTTTCCCAATCCTCCAAACATTTTGGATTTTGTTCATCCAAATGACATGCCTCACATCCACAACGTGTTTTGCCAATGTTGTAGTACCACAAGGCCTGAAATCCAATTGCTCTGAAACCGTGTTAACTACATGTTCTCATACATCCAACACCACCTCGGTCCCTCATCAAACTCACCATACCTTCCGCACTAAATCCACTAAGACAAGATTTTATCCCAAGATTTAGGATTTTTAGTTGTTTTCTTTTCTCTTCGAATTCAACTCTCTTGTCTTATGGGCTTTAATGCCAAATTTTATGTTTTATTCCTTAAAATGGATTTAACATTATTTTATTTTGTTGTGTTGATGATGGATGTTTATTGCATAAAATATATATGTGTGCATATGTAGTTGTCATATATATATTTTTTCTTGTCTACTAACTTTGTTTTGTAGCACGCATCCATAGCTCGATTCCTTGGTGCCCCAAGCAAGGGGGAGCATAAACCAAAGGGGAGCACTTGTAATTTATTCGTTATTTTTTACTTTGCATTCGTAACCAAGTGACTTAGCATTCGTTAAAAACAAGACTTGCAAGAATCGCCTCTACAACACTTTTTGCTTCGACAAAAAGGGGGAGAAGAAATGTAAACTCATCTACTAAATACTTATTTAGTAACTTTTAAATAAGCATGAGTTTATATTTTGTCATCATCAAAAAGGGGGAGATTGTTAATACAAATATTCGCGCAAAAACGATATTTATATTTAATGATCTTCATGTTTTGATAATAACAAATATAATGTCATACTACATAAAAGTTTACGTAAACAAGTTATTTAGTCGAAAGTTTACTTGATGCCGACAAATCACTTAAGGTATGAATATGACATTATTAAACATAGTTAATGATCAAAGAAAAATATTATCATTTGCATAAATCTTTTCTAATCAAATGATTTAAGTTAACACATGATTAATTATAAGCTAGTTATATTAATCATGTAAGACAAAATAAGATTAACCATAAGTGGAAACAATCTTTCCAAATCTAGAAAATCTTTCCTTATTGGTGATAAGAAATATTTTCTTCTAGAAGAATCTATTAAACTAGTTTTAATAAGTACAAAACAATATTTTGTATAGATTTAGGGTTAATCACAAAATGACAAATGCTGTCCCAGCTCCACCCACGGATCCACCAAATACACGGGACGGATCCAGGGTATGGGAGATCCGTGAGTCGCACGAATCATTTCCCTGGGACAGATTTGAATTTCAAAAGGTTGCCTATAAATACCAACCTTAAGCTTTCATTTTTTCACAACTCTTGACAAATATTTTCACACACATATTTTATCTTTTGTATATTCTTTGATCATTATACTTGTTACATAATCCATTACAAGTGATCAACTCATTCCACTCTTTAGTGAAGAACACTCAAGAAGACGTCAAGCTTCAAGTGTTATTAGTTTAGTTGTGTCATCACGTTTGTGATAATCATTCATATTGTATATCTTGTGTTGTGTGTTGTGTGTATCATATGTGTATGATAGGTTAGTATTTAGGCCATAAAATACATAGTGTGTTAGATTGGTTCTATCTCAAAGTAGAACTCGGTATTTAGCTTAGTACCAGAAAAAGTATAAGCGATGTGTACGGTTTTCTCCGCCTAAAGGGAGCTTGTTGACATGGTAAAGATAACTCTCAAGTTGGGTACTTGGGGAGTGGAGTAAGGCAAAGAGGAGCTTCGTAGCCGAACCACTATAAATCATTGTGTCATCGGTTTGATCTTTCTTATCTTCACTTGTTTATATTTCGTAGATTAGTTACTTACTTATTGCATCGCTATCATATACACTTGTGTATATCTCTTGTGTTCACATAAGTCGGCAATCTAAATTTTAATTTTAAAACGGTAAAAACTATTCAACCCCCCTTCTAGTTTCCACAACTAGTATTAGAAGCCAAGGTCACCCAAGATCTTTAACGTGTATTGTACATTAAAGCTTGAATCGATCTATGGATTCGGATAAATATCTAGAAGGGCAATCTATGCAAAGACCACCTCTTTTTGAAAGTGATCATTTTATTTTATAGAAAATAGATTTGAAACTTATGTGAAAGCAAAAGATTTAGATCTTTGGCATATTATATTGAATAGTGATTTTCCACCGGTTGCTAGAAACAAAGAAACCCAAGTTTTAGAAACGGTTCCTTTTGAACAACAAGATGATGATCTTAAAAAGAAACTTGCTAAAAATAATGAAGCTAAAATGGTTCTTTATAATGCTTTACCTAAAAAGGAATACGAAAGAATTTTTATGTGTAAAACGGCTAAAGATATTTGGCAATCATTGCTAATCACACATCAAGGTAATAGCCAAGTAAATGATAATAAAATTGATCTTCTTGTTCAACAATATAAATAATTTACTATCCTTGAAGAAGAATCTATTGATAGTGTTTTTGCTAGATTTAACACTATTACTACTAGTCTTAAAGCTCTTGATGAAGGTTTCTCTAGCAAGAACTATGTTAGGAAGTTTTTTAGGGCTCTACATCCTAAATGAAGAGCAAAGGTCACGGCGATTGAAGAATCAAAAGATTTGTCATCACTAGATCTAGACGAGCTTATCAGCAATCTAAAAGTACATGAAGTAGTCATGGAAAAGGATTTCGAAATTTATAGAGGTGTGTGTGTGTGTCAAGGCGTAGTATAGATCATGGGAAGAGCGCATACGTGATTTCGAAATTTATAGAGGCCAAAAAAAAGGAAAGAGTAAGTCCTTGCCTTGAAAAGATAATAAAGAGTCTATGGTGATTGAATGAAAACTTTGAACATCGGAAAGGATTTGATGAATAGAGATTATGCTATGGCCGTAAGGGGTTTTTTAAATGTACTAACTCTGATACTTTAAAAGTTCATTTAGAAGAAAGGGTAAATTTGTTATGGAACCAAGAGAAGAAAAAGAAGTCATTCCGACATCTCTCGCAGATGCTTACTCTCTCTCGAAAAGGACAACGAAGGTGACCGAAAAATGTTTTAGTTGCGTGGGTGATTCCAAATCATCTCATGGGATTGTCCAAATCCATCTCAGCACAAAGATCAAAAGGCTTCATAGAGTTTTTGGGCGTGATAGCGAATATGATGCCGAAGACAAAACCAACGAAGAAACTTGTTCATGCTCAATCTTCGAATGAGGTATCTTAACTCTTCTTATCATAGTGATGACGCATCTTCTCTTGACAATGATAGTATGCAAATAGAATACGATAGCTTATGTGAAATTAGCTTAAAAATCATTAACAAGAATAAAATTTTGAAACTAAAAGAGATCTTTTAGAAAAAGAAATTTTAGAATTGAACGAGAAAATTAAGAAACTTAAGAGAAGGTAAAGTAGTTGAGTTCTGCGTGTAAGTCATTGTAAAAGAACTTAAAATTGGAAAACGCCAAACTTAATGAAACTCAATGTTAAAATTTGTAAAATTTTTAAAACCACTAATTCACTTAGAGAAAAGAATAGTTTATATAATCATAAGTTACCTAGTTGTAAAATAGGTCCTAGGATTAATGATAGTAAAGCGTCAACAAGCGGAACTAAAAACATGATTTTCGTTGGATCGTCCGCTGAAAAGGCGACAGACGGATCCACTATAAAGGTGCACGGATCCACCTTACCTGGATCCGTGAGTCGCACCTATGGCGAAAAAGGGACAGAACACATTTTTAGTCCACCTATGTCTTCTAGATCGGATTTTGTTATTACTAGGAAGAAACTAATACAGAATAGCATTGATGAGTCAAAGAACCCATCTTTAGAACCATCACCTAAAAGCGATATAGGTTATGTCAAAACCGAGTCTAGATCCAAAACACCTCCACCTAGAAGAAACATCTCTTCTCAACCAAGATAAAACACACCTCAATCTAGGAGAAACTCTAGACAACCAATTCCTCAAAACTTCTACCCTGTGAATTGGAACAACCAACAAAATCAAGGATTCATACATATGGGAAATTGTATCCCATTTCAATATACTAATAAATTGCAACAAATGCAAGGGATGTACAACACTAACATTTTTGGACCCATGAGATATTGGGGACCAAACGCTTGAATGTGTTTTTGTTGAAATAGGTATGCTTGAGAACATGCTTGGAACCGAATGAGTGGATCAAAGATAGTGGTTGCTCCAAACATATGACCGGTAACAAGAGTTTATTCTCTACCTACAAAGCATACGATGGTGGTAACGTTGTTTTTGGAAGTAACTTGAAAGGAAAGATCATAGGCAAAGGTACGATCTCTAATGATTCTCTGACCATATCTAATGTAGAACACGTAGATAACTTAGCCTTTAACTGTAACACCCCCAAACTACGATATGCAGCGGAATACAACAATTGGGGTGCTACTTCATAATACATGCACACGAGTCCCACTAAACGTTCAAAGATACGTTTATAAAACACAATTTCATTTATTAGGAAGATCAGAGTTACATAGGTCCCAAAAAACAATAGATAATTCTACTTTTACAAGTCTTAATACGACTACCATTTCTAAAACATTGTTTTTATTAAACGGCACTATTCACCGAGACACCGTCCTTGATATCCGCGTTCCGTCCCATCCGAGCCATCAACAACAACTAACCTGAGATACATGCTTAAAAAGGTCAACAAAACGTTGAGTGAATTCATAGAGTTTGCAAATAACAGTTAGAACGCATATTTGGTTCAACAAAACATATAACATTGCTCGTAAGACAAGTTATAAAAATATTAATTTCCAACTAAATGAGCCCATGTACCGATACTTAACACATTCATTCCCGTAGGACGAAATTATGTCCGAGAAGTATGCCACTTCTTCTAATATCTAAACTACAAAACTGTCCGGTTGACAGGTGTATGGTCAAAAACCCCTTTCTTGATTTTATTGATTTCTTTTCAAATACCCCGGACAGGGTTGTCAAACCCAATAGATCTATCTAATGCATTAGCGTTCACCCACAACAAGGCAATTAACGGCTACACAGTAAAAGGCATATACTCATTAGTGAATGAAATCATATTTAAAATTGAAACACATTGCATTCTCATTTTCAAAACAGCAAGTATCCCCCTCGCGGGTTTAAAACATTTAAAAACTTAAAAGCGAGGCTATGAACTCACCTTGATCAAAGCTGAAGATCAATTAATCGAAACGATCCACAGAAAGTCAACGAACACGGTCACGTCCTATAAATTACGTCGCTCGATTACTATACCGAAAAGTATAATCAACGATGCGTACATCGTATCAACAAAATTATATATATAGTATATATATTCATTCATACATATGATGAGAAATCCACTTGCGTCATAGATCCTAAAACCTCACAATATTAGGTTACGATCACTCCTTTTATTTATATTACATATTATTTAATCAAAAGCTTTCTATTTTAGAAAACTTTCTATCTTTAGAAAGTTACTATTTTCGGAAAGTGACTATTTTTAGTAAGTCTCGTTATTCATTTATATTTATAATAGTATTTATTTATCTCTTTGAACCCTCGGCATTCAATGTGGTTATTAACTACTCGTATAGATATTATTTTTCGATTATTACAAAAGTTTCTATTTTTAGAATCTATCTCGCTCGTACCCATCGTTAAGTTTAAAATATCTTATGCTCGGTAATAATAGCGTTTACTTACTTTTATTATACCTGACAAGTTTAATATTAACCCGTTGACTTTCAAAAGTCAACACTAGACTTTGTTTGACTTTGATTTTTCATACACATTTATGTTATCAAATCTGGCCCGCTCCAAACGAGTCGTCATATCACATTTTCAAGATTCGGACAAAGAAGAGATTTTATGTAAAACGACATTCCGGACAACTTTTTAGTTTTAGCCGAGACCTAAAACTTGACGAAAATGACCAAAATGCCCCTGCAAGTTTTTGCAGGAACTTTGATTATTTTAATAAAAACACAGACTTTAACCTTAGGTTTTAACCCGTTATTACTCGATTTTAAAACTGACAAGCCTTTTGGCAAAGTAAAACATCATTCTGAGCAACTTTTGTGCTTCGCCGGAAGGCCGAAACGGACTCGAAAGTGCTCAAAACGAGCATTTAAAATCCTAACAGCAACCATTATTTTCTCCATATGCTGAATTTTACGCCAAAAGTATATATCTCGTTTTAGCTCTAGTTTCTTTGTTAATAGGAGTTAGAAGTCCCATTTTATATCAAAACGATCGTCTAAGAATGATTTATCATATTTTAAAGTCCAAAATCAAATTTCATGAATTTTAGATATTCTCGTTTGCCATGCTAAACTTTCTGCACAAAATGTACCTTTTGCAAATCACGCCAAAACTCATTTTGACCAAAAAGCTCATCTAAAATACATCTAATATCACATATAATTTATACTTAACCCACTCAATCATTTTATAACATTGATTAATTAATCGGCGCAAGATCTAGACGATTTCATCACATGCGCGCATCGAAACTAATTCTAATCGTAAAACAATCAAAGAAAGTATAATGGAATACTTACAAACGCTCAATAGAGCTAGTAGAAAAATAGATCAAATAATTTATCGGACTCTTCCTTGTTCCTTGTTGATGTCGCGGCCAAACCAAGACCAAAAACCCAAATCCAAATCGATCCAAGACTTCAAGCGAATCTAATCCAACTTAAGGCTTTACCCAATGCTTGTTTTATGACCAATAACCAAAACTAAGACACCCATTTGTCTCTTAGCCGTAGTTCGAACCCAAAGAACAAAACAAAACCAAAACTCGAACCAACCCAATATGATAACAATCAAATAAACCACACCCTTGTGGTTTCTTTCTTGGTTTGAACCCCCAACCAAAACCAAAAACCTCTTTTTGTTTCAATAAAACTCAACCTCTTATAAACCTCATTGCATGTATATTTTTATTATATGGATGATCAAGTTATAACCTCCTAAGTATTATTTGGTTGCTAGAAAATCAAAAACACCAAAGGGTGTTTGCTTGGGTGCTCTATCGAACCACAAAAAGAAAGGGGGAAAGGAAAACAACTTCCACTTGGTTAATGGTTAATCCTAAACCATTTTTGAGAGATGTTTAAGTGTGTTTTCAAGATCAAAATGGAAAAATGGTGAGTGTGTGTGGGTGTTTGTATCCGGCCGAACCACAAGACAGAGAGAAAGAAGAATAAAAATTTCAACTTTGAGTTTACTTGTTATAGTTATAAGGCAATGGGGAGAACTCGGAATAATCATTATTGCATGCCTTGGAAAATAAAAAAAATGGTTTGTGTGTTCTTGTGGCTATAACCGGCTAGGGGAGTTGGGGGGGGGGGGGGGGGCTAGGAAATCATCATGCCATTTTTTTTTAAAACTTGTATAAACTTTTAATCAAAAGTGGTACTTAACTCTCAAAATGTAAACACATCAATTTAATTAAAACGCGAGTTTGGCCAAGGACAAGGAACGAAGACGACAAGGTTCATAAAACAATAATTTATGATCATAAAATAATAACCAAAAAAAAAAAAAAATAAAAAAAAAAAAAAAAAAAAAAAAAAAAACAAACCCCCCCCCCCCAAAAAAAAAAAAAAAAAAAAAAAAAAATTTAAAAAAAGTAAAAATCCGAGAAGGTCGTAAATTTTTACGATGCTTCGAGAGATTAAAGAATCGCGTGGTCAAACGATGCCTCGCGAAACGTCTAAAAATAAAAATTTCAAATTACCGTCCGTAATAAAATACAAAAATAATTATTTATGACAAATAAATATTAAATGTCGACGTTCGCTCACACGAACTTATAAAATAATAATTATGACGTCGAATCGGCGATCGTCATACGCGTCGTAAAACTCGGGTTGTTACATTCCACCCACCTTAAAGGAGCGTCATCCCCGGGCTCGTCCTTTATTACTTGTCTTATCGTTCGTTAGTGGCACGATGGCTTCTCGTTATTGCGCGGGCTCATACATTCTCACTTAAACAAAAGATGCGATTTCTACTCGCTTTGACTATTCCAGATGGAAAGTCAGTTGAAACAAATGGTAATTATACCAACAAAATAATAATACAATCATAGAGGCTCTTATCATAAGAGGCAAAAACAAGCCGCGAAAAAAAATATTCAACAAAACAAAATCACGTCGTTCTAACTTTTATAGTCGCGCTCTTCATAAGGGACAATATACACGCGGAATATATCCGATTAAAATAATTATTACGTCGTTCTCACGAATTTTTTTCTAAAATGGGTGATCGATCCAAACTTAGTTTGGGATCACAAAAGAAACAAAACCAAACGCACCTTGCTTATCAAAAACCAAGACACAAAAACTTATGTTAGTTTTAAATTAAAACCATCGTCGCTAATTAAAACCATATATAGGCGTTAATAATCAAAACCGATATGTATTTATATCATTATTTAAATCAAAATACTCATCATTATCTTAAACCAAAATACACATGTCGTCTTCCCGGTCTCATTTAATAATGTCCTACCGGTTGCGAAAAATATTCCAAAGTACACACGACCCCATCAAACGCATTATCGCACGAACATATAAAATCACTCAATCAATTAAGCACATATTCGCCTATTCATCATTTTTAGAATGACTTTTTATTTCTACCTAGTTTATCATCACGCTTAGAAACAATCATGCTTGCTTTCTATAAGTTTTAGCAAAATAACCGCGCTTACTTATTGGAAAGCCTCAACAATGGTTATGCTTATCACGCGGGTTCACACCCAACCGTTTAGATTGCTCATTATACAGAGCTCGCCAGATGGCCAAGATTTTAAAAAATGATCTCGACTAAATCACTGTTAGATTTTTGGCCAACCATAGTCAAACTTGCGAGTTGACAACCCACAATTGACAATGGACTATCAGGCTTGCGTACCTCTCGAATCATTCTTCCTCTACATTTGGGTAAGTATATCCATTCACTCACGTCCTAAGCCATCTTACGACAACTCAAAAGCGACACAAGCGCTGACTATCATTCAAGAGCACATAGCACATAAATCACATAATTCGGCGGCGATAATTCCGCTACAACACATAATGTCAAATGACAAATCAAAATCAATTAAGAAAACAATGAGCGTCATGGACTTATTGCTCGTTCAATGAAAATAAAAATTCCAACTTTTATGCACCACAACCAACATAGTCGACTCAGTCGTATCGTGTCATCTTAATCCTAAATGACTTAACTTATCAAGTTGAGATAATTACACATATCCCTAATTCAATACTGTTCGGCTTAAGGCGCTAGCTACTTCAATCGTTCCTCCAAGATGGAAATGGACGTTACCATTCGACTAGATTCTCCAATCTTTTCGCTCTTTCATACGCACACGAAGTCGTTACGTCAAGGGGTAAAGATCACTAACCTTAAATCAGGTGTCGCTTAGTGCCTTTATTATATCTCGACGACATCGGCGTTATACTGACAAGTACTCCATTACATTCCATTTCGGGGAAAGAAGTCTTCTTCACGGCCATCAGTTGATACATAAAAGGCAACACTCATCGAATGTAGGAGAAGTCTTCTCCATTTCTCACTTTCAACCTCGGGACTTACCAGCTCAGCTTCCACCCACTTAGGAATCTTTGTTCTCCAAGGAAGATCACCTTCTCGGTGTCGGTATCAGGTTCACACCCTTGGTAGCTCAATTGTACCATTGCTTACTAGCACACCGACTATACTTGGTCTTGACACGTCTTCATAACAACCACCAATCTTCATCACTACTAGCAAAATTTTCACTCCTTTCTAGACACATTTGTTTCGAACAATGCTGTAGGCATTTTCTTTTCGGGACGACGCGGTCATGATGACTGGACTCTCTCCATGCAGTCAGTGGAGTTGGGTGTCTTGCATTATAAAATCCGTTAGCAGGGCATATGATTTTCTTCTTACGAAGCTGACCCATAACATTCATTCTCATATTATCAAGCATTTTAACGGTGACGATTTTCCCGACATAGCGTGGTTCTTCCTAAATTATGCATAGTTGATCAAGTTATGCATAATTGAGGACCAAATGACATCATGTCCGTCCTCGTCAAAACGTTCCTTTTTCATACGCTACACGCGTAAGTTATTTCCTCGGTAAACAGATGAATTTAAAAATAAAAATTAAAACATGATTGTTCCACAAAGAAAGAAAAGAAGATAACACCATCTCCCATTCTCATTTATTTAAGAGGAAATTTACTTACACACATATTGTTTTATTTTTATATACATATGGTTTTTTTTGTAAAGAAAATTTTATTTGACACCATAGGGTCAGTTTATGAAATTTGAAAACACATTTTCCCATTGTTCACTCAACCAGTTTGTACCATAAAATCGGTATGATTCGCGCAACGACATTTGTTCAACACATAATTTCGTTATTGCAATTCACTTTTTTTAAATTATCAATTCACAAGACATCATTGAATACAGTTTGGTCAACGGTCACATCAAGTTTCAAAAATAATACCCATCCATGGATAAGGCAAGCAAGTACCATACGCGTGCGAAAGATCCACTAATAGGACTCATTTCACTCTCGTGGTTAAGTCAATCTAGTAACAAGGCTACTTAGAACATCAACATCCACAATCATACACACTCATAATCAAGGATAATCATAATCTCATAACCATAATAATAACAATGCTGGGGGTAGTACACATACAACCAAAATCCCTAAAAAGTTACAATTCTTCGGTTGCAAGACCGATACATCTAAACATGATGAGTCTAAGTTTCTAATACAACAATCCTAACATATTCGAATGGCTGCGGTGTTTACAAAAACCAATATACACCCGGCAGCATGACCTCACTAACTGACACTAGCAGTTTAGTGGCTATACAAGTGGTCATCATCTAATCCAAAAATCAAAATAAAATACTGATAGGACTACTAGGTACCTGATGGTCTTCTCTTCAATGCTGCAATCCGTCTCTCCAATCCCAAAATGCACCGCATCAATGTGCTCTCCCTGCTACCCATCTCAGTAACTCAAGTCTGCAGCTATTGGATCTGCGTGTCTCTCTGCTGCACATCTATCTGCAAGGCCTACACCTGCTGAGTCAACTCAGCAATCGTCTCGTCTCTCTGGGCCGCAGTCTGCTGACCCTGCTCGACCTGAGCACCAACCTGCTCCACTATATCCACAGCATGAATCATCTGGGACGCCATCACCTACATTTGTCCCTCAACCATAGAAACCCTAGGGCCCATCTCTCTAATAGAAACACCGTGCGCTACCTCCGCGTCACTCACCTGGATTACCTTCTTCACCAACTGTCCATGTCCATACTCTAGGTTACCCAGACGGATACTTAAATCCTCGATCACGAATGGAGGTACAGGGAGTCCTAGGGCTGGGGTGGAAGGGATAAGGACGGTCCTCTGAAACCGCAAGTAGATGGACCTACAACCTATCACACTAGGTGGGGGCACCACTAGCATAGGAGGTGGTGTGGTAGGATCCATCAACCAATCCTTATTTACTTCCCAGACCTCCTCCTTACCAAATCTGTCGGAGGCATCATCCTTAAAGTCATCGTCGCCGAATAACGCGTCCAAGTCTTCCTCCATATCTATCACTGGAACATCCATCTGCCCCTCATCCATATCAACTGCGGGAGTGATCACCTGCTCCTCTTTTGCCTCAACTGCTGGCTCAGCAACCTCCTCAATAGCAGGTACGACCATTTGTTCATCCACCATAGCTTCAATCTCTCCTAGTAAGTAGTCATCCGCCTCAAGCCACCCATTGTTGTTGTTCGGGTTACCAGCATACCCTGGTAACGGTGCGGGTGCGAAGAAATAGTAGGTTGGGTGCGGCTTTAGCTCGTCTTTAAGGAAATTGAATACGTGATCCGGCGACAGAGGTTCGCCCATGATACTACAAAAGAAAAGAAGTACTTATATTAGTAACCACCACACATATTTTTAATTATGTATAAAAATTACACTTATCACATATCAAGATGGTTTTATGACATTGCATTAAATGCATAAAGAAGTTTTTTAATTTTTGCGCGAGATGCGAATACCAAGTTACGTATATATAACCATACATCATAGAATGGATGTTGTATATATATATATATATATATATATATATATATATATATATATATATATATATATATATAGCTATTATATCTATATATATATACTTCATATTGATTACTCTATCAAGTGTACCCCACTTGTTAAACACATAATATGCAATCAAGTATACCACATAAGGCTTCTTAGGATCGGAGCGAATGCTATGTGTTTTAGGCGCGCGCGGATATCGGACAACGGAGAAAGACTAGTGAAAATTTTCCGAAAACAGTTGTAGTCCAAGTTTTGTAAAACGACTTAGTTCACTACAACTCGTGCTCTAATACCACTCTATAACACCCCAAAATACGATACGCAGCGGAATACAACAATTGGGGTGCTACTTCATAATACATGCACACGAGTCCTAGTAAACGTTCAAAAATACGTTTATAAAACACAATTTCATTTATTAGAAGGATCAGAGTTACATAGGTCCCAAAAGACAATAGATAATTCTACTTTTACAAGTCTTAATACGACTACCATTTCTAAAACATTGTTTTTATTAAACGACACTATTCACCGAGACACCGTCCTTGATATCCGCGTTCCGTCCCATCCGAGCCATCAACAGCAACTAACCTGAGATACATGCTTAAAAAGGTCAACAAAACGTTGAGTGAATTCATAGAGTTTGCAAATAACAGTTAGAACGCATATTTGGTTCAACAAAACATATAACATTGCTCGTAAGACAAGTTATAAAAATATTGATTTCTAACTAAATGAGCCCATGTACCGATACTTAACACATTCATTCCCGTAGGACGAAATTATGTCCGAGAAGTATGCCACTTCTCCTAATACTAACTACAAAACGTTTGTTTGACAGGGTGGTCACAACTGATTCAAACCCCGGACAGGGTTGTCAAACCCAATAGATCTATTTAATGCATTAGCGTTCACCATCAACAAGACAATTAACGGTCACACAGTAAAAGGCATATACTCAATAGTGAATGGAATCATATTTAAAATCAAAACACATTGCGTTCTCATTTTCAAAACAGCAAGTATCCCCCTCGCGGGTTTAAAACATTTAAAATCTTAAAAGCGAGGCTATGAACTCACCTTGATCGAAGCTGAAGATCAGTTAATCGAAACGATCCACATAAAGTCAACGAACACGGTCACGTCCTATAAATTACGTCGCTCGATTACTATACCGAAAAGTATAATCAACGATGCGTACATCGTATCAACAAAATTATATATATAGTATATATATTTATTCATACATGTGATGAGAAATCCACTTGCGCCCTAGATCCTAAAACCCCACAATATTAGGTTACGATCATTCCTTTTATTTATATTACATATTATTTAATCGAAAACTTTCTATTTTAAGAAACTTTCTATCTTTAGAAAGTTACTATTTTCGGAAAGTGACTATTTTTAGTAAGTCTCGTTATTCATTTATATTTATAATAGTATTTATTTATCTCTTCGAACCCTCGGCATTCAATGTGGTTATTAATTACTCGTATCGATATTATTTTTCGATTATTACAAAAGTTTCTATTTTTAGAATCTACCTCGCTCGTACCCATCGTTAAGTTTAAAATATCTTATGCTCAGTAATAAAAGCGTTTACTTACTTTTATTATACCTGACAAGTTTAATATTAACCCGTTGACATTCAAAAGTCAACGCTAGACTTTTTTTTACTTTGACTTTTCATACACATTTATGTTATCAAATCTGACCCGCTTCAAACGACCCGTCATATCACATTTTCAAGATTCGGACAAAGATGAGATTTGATGTAAAACGACATTCCGGAAAACTTTTTAGATTTAGCCGAGACCCAAAACTCGACGAAAATGACTAAAATGCCCCTGCAAGTTTCTGCATGAACTTTGACTATTTTAATAAAAACACAGACTTTGACCTTAGGTTTTGACCCGTTATTACTCGATTTTAAAACTAACAAGCCTCGCGGCAAAGTAAGACATCATTCTGAGCAACTTTCGTGGTTCGCCGGAAGGCCGAAACGGACTCGAAAGTGCTCAAAACGAGCATTTAAATTCTTGACAGCAACCATTATTTTCTCAATATGCTGAATTTTACGCCACAAGTATATATCTCGTTTTATCTCTAGTTTCTTCGTTATTAGGAGTTAGAAGTTCCGTTTTATATCAAAACGGTCGTCTAAGAATGCTTTATCATATTTTAAAGTCCAAAATCAAATTCATAAAATTTTGATTCTCGTTTGCCGTGCTAAACTTTCTGCACAAAATGTACCTTTTGCAAATCACGCCAAAACTCATTTTTGACCAAAAATCTCATCTAAAATACATCTAATATGACATATAATTTATACTTAACCCACTCAATCATTTTATAAATTTGATAAACTAATCGGCGCAAGATCTAAACGATTTCATCACATGCACGCATCAAAACTAATTCAAATCGTAAAACAATCAAAGCAAGTATAATGGAATACTTACAAACGCTCAATAGAGCTAGTAGAAAAATAGATCGAATAATTTATCGGACTCTTCCTTGTTAATTGTTGATGTCGTGGCCAAACCAAGACCAAAAACCCAAAACCAAATCGATCTAAGACTTCAAGAGAATCTAATCCAAGTCAAGGCTTTACCCAATGCTTGTTTTAAGATCAATAACCAAAACTAAGACACCCCTTTGTGTCTTAGCCGTGGTTCGAAATCAAAGAACAAAACCAAACCAAAACTCGAACCAACCCAATATGATAACAATCAAATAAACCACACCCTTGTGGTTTCTTGCATGTCTATTTTTATTACATGGATGATCAAGTTATAACCTCCTAAGTATTATTTGGTTGCTAGAAAATCAAAAACACCAAAGGGTGTTTACTTGGGTGCTCGGCCAAACCACAAAAAGAAAGGGGGAAAGGAAAACAACTTCAACTTGGTTCTTGGTTAATGCTAAACCATTTTTGAGAGATGTTCGAGTGTGTTTTTGAGATCAAACTAGAAAAATGGTGAGAGTGTGTGTGTTTCTATACTCGGCCGAACCCAAAGAACAAGAGGGAAGAGAGCAAAGTGAACTATGTATGTTTTCTTGGTTATAGGAAGGGTTTTAATCAATCTTGGAAGCAACCATGGAAATCATTGTGCATGTATGGGAAAAACAAATTTGGTGGAGTGTGTTTGTCGAAACGTCAAAAATAAATATTTTAAATTTCCGTTCGTAATAAAATACGAAAATAATTATTTATGACAAATAAAATTTTAAATGTCGACGTTCGCTTACGAAAAACTCGTAAGATAATAATAATGACGTCGAACTCGCGATCGTCATACGCGTCGTGAAACTCGGGTTGTTACAGTTTATTTCAAACACACACCAATATGCTATAAGAACTAGAGAGAGAAAGAAATATGTTAGAGAGAGAGAGGGATGAGAGAACACACTCAAAAACACACACAAGAAATGAGAAAATGTATTCAACCAACACCCTCTTCATGTGTGAAGAGGGTTTGAATACTTACAAGGTATGAGCTAGGCCGGGCTTTCTTTGGGCTTTCTATAAATCAGTCCGGTTAACTTTCTAACTATTACATATTATAGACTACGAGCTAAGACACGAAATACTGAGAGTGACCGATCCTTTTTTGGATTTCTCACCTATCCAACTCCTAACAATTTCTTTTTGCGTAAACAACAATAAATCATAGCATTCAAGGGGCGGATATATGTTTTCCAAAATTTCAGGTGAACTTCTTGATTTCAATGAATTTATTCCAGCGTATTCCACTGCAACTGATGAACAGATTGGTAAAGGTGTAAACTACGGTAGTGGTGGAGCTGGCATTCGACGCGGAACTGGAAGACATCTGGTAACTGTACATATCATTGCTTTGGTTTGGTGTTTGGTTTGCTTTTAGTTTTCTGTTGTGCTTTTACATTTTGGTATGTTCTTCTTTGTTCTTTTGGGGCCTTTGCTTTTTAACATCTGGTTAATTGATGGCTGCCTCAGATTGTATTCCTTGGTTTGTTCTAGTTATAAGTTGTTGCCTTTCAAAATAAAAATAAAAATTGAACATATTATTTTATGAAAAACGGATGGCTACTTTTATTAATTATAAGCTGAACCTGGGATTATAACATGTTTTGAATATCAATAGGGTGGTCGAATAAGCTTTGATTGGCAATTACACAATCACAATGCCACAGTTTCTCGACTTGTTCACCGACAAGCAGGCAACTCGACAATCACCAATAATGATGAATACCTAAGGATGTGCCTTTATATTGTCAATATTGGAAGCAATGATTACATCAATAACTACTTAAGGCCGACCTTGTACACTTCAAGCCATAAGTTTACTCCATATCAATATGCAACAATCCTCATACAACAATATTCTCAACAACTAAAGGTGCGACGTGTTACTACTTCGTTTAAGTTTCGTTATTATGCATTGGAATTTTCTAATCATGTTATTTTCATGTGGAGAGCTGTATCTTGACATATAATAGAGGTTGTACAAAATGGGTGCTCGAAAGATTGTTCTTTTTGGTCTGGCTCCAATAGGGTGCACCCCGACTGAAATTTCCAGATATCACGTAAATGACAAGCGATGTGTAAAGTCAATCAACGACGCGGTTGAACTATTTAACATCAAGCTTAGGCTTCTTGTTGATAAGCTAAACCATGATAAACATGATGCAAAGTTCACCTTTATCAACGTTACACACATCTCATTGGTACAGCAAGGTAAAACTCGAACTAAAGGAATGTATATATACAACTTTTTCCAGGTGATGTATCTTAAAAATGAAAGATGTAATTTTTTAGTCCTTGTGTCCAGAAATTTTGTCCGCATAGAAAAATAAACATTGTAAAAAAAATACATTCTTTACAGATCTAAATTATGCTTATGGTATTTCGCTTAATGATTTCTTGTAGACAATAAATTTAGGACAACCTACTTGAAAATGTAAACAATTTACAATTTTACATGGGATCGAGAGGAGTAATTTTTTAATTATTTTTTATTTTTCAGTTTTGCCGTTGCCAAATGTTCCTTGCTGTAAACTTAAAGTAGATGGACAATGTGCTCATACTACGGTCACTTGTCTTGTCCGTGAGTTGTCTATTTACTACGACGGTTTCCATCCCACAGAATTTGCCAACACTATCATCGCAAAAAGGTCATATGTTGCGGTTTCACATATGGATGCTTCTCCGTATGATATTAGTCATTTAGTTCAACTGTAACATTGCTGTAAACTTGAAGTAGATGGACAATGTGCTCATACTACGGTCACTTGTCTTGTCCGTGAGTTGTCTATTTACTACGACGGTACGTTTCTATCCACAGAATTTGCCAACACTATTATCACAAGAAGGTCATATGTTGCGATTTCACATATGGATGCTTCTCCATACGATATTAGTCAGTTAGCTCAACTGTAACATTGTACATGCATAAAGACTGCTATATTTTTTAAGCTTCAAAATATGTATTATTGTTCAATAATCTATTAGCCAAATTGGATGACTCAATCTATATAGGGTAAAAAAGAAATCAAATTTTGCTAATCACTACAAAAAATTGTCATTTAAACACACACAAAAAGTGTCATCAAAAACAATTAAAAAATGTAACTAAAAGATAAAAAAAGGTCACATAAAAGCACAAGTATAAAGAACGTCGCACTAAAATTTTTATTTTGCTTATCCCCCACTTCTGAAGCGAATTGTTGTTGTTTGAACTGTTTATTGTTTAATTGTCTGTCTATTTGCCGAGCGGTCTGACTAGTTTAACAAGTTAAACCGGACCGCTCAACTAACCGGTTAGCTTGATGGCTTGGTTCTCAACACATTGTTAGAAAGATCATTTTTCCCCGATTCTTGCTTTTGTTAAGGACGAAGGTTGGTGTTCTTAGTCTTTTCCTTCTATATAATATTTCATGTTCACAATGTTATCTTTGTGATAATTCTAGCTATGTTAGTGACACCTAACATAAAGTTTTGGGTCATGTGCAAGTGTTTTGAGTTTTGTTTATGATGTTTTAGTGCACACATAACATTAATCTTTATGTTGCACGCATTTTATGTTGAAAAGCAGCATTCTTTTCCTGGCACTTCAACAAACATGACTGACTCTTTTAATTCTTACCTCGTTTCATAGGTTTACCTCCTAAACAAACTATGCCTAGTCGTCAGCTTAGCCTAATATCAATTATCCACAACTTTGTATTGTTATTGCAGGTTGATATATTTTTAGTCACTGGGAAACCAAAAGTCCCGTGTTATTTCATATTTGGTGACTCATTGGTCGATAGTGGAAATAACAATGGTCTCGTGACTTCGGTTAAAGCAAATTACCCACCTTATGGAATTGATTTCCCACAAGGTGTCACCGGAAGATTCACTAATGGTCGAACCATTGCAGATATTCTTGGTGATTCTCTTTCAGTTTTTACTAGTCGATTTCATAAGATCAATTATAATTAAACATAGTAGCTCAAATAGAGGGGTCCTTTTCTCGTCTAGTTACATATTGCAGCATACAATTATCACTACTGATTCAAAATCTTATAGCATGACTTTAAATTTTAATTTTTTTATTTTGATGCAGCTGAGCTTCTAGAATTTGATGACTATATTCCACCATACGCCACAGCAACCGATGAACAAATTAGTACAGGTGTAAACTATGCTAGTGGTGGAGCAAAAAAATCCTTTTGCAGCAACAATTAAGAAAAAAGACAATAAATTGGTAGTATTAAATGGTGTGGTTGAGTTAGGGTTTATTGGAAAAAAATTTAGATGTGAAAGTGATGTGTAGGGTGAAGTAAAGTGTATGGTACTAAATAAATTATAGAATTATATGGATGTTTGTTCATGTGTGGGTGTGCGTAGGTTTAAGGTTGAAGGAGGAGGTGGACAAAGAAATCCAAGGTGGCAAGTATAGGCGTGTAGCCTTTTAGTATAGAAATGGGTTACCGGCTAAGGAGGTCAAAAAGACCCTCAAGAATGACAAAAATAGACTTTAATGTTCACAAAATTGCATCTATCGTCCATGAAAGTTAAAAGTTGCATGGATAGTCCTTAACTTTGCAAAAGAATTTCACCCGTGGTCCTTTTCTGCAAAGTTCAGAGTTGCATAAATAGTCCATAAAGTTAATACGAGGGACCACATGAGAAATTCTTTTGCGAAGTTAGAGATTATCCATGTAACTTTTACCTTTCAGCCACGATAGATGCAATTTTGGACAAAACCATAGGGACCATCCATGTATAGGTGAGCACGGTCTAAGGACCGGACCGAACCGGCCAAGACCGGACCAGACCGAGGACCGAGTTGGTCCAAAATGCCGGACCGAGGACCAGACCAAAATGGTACGGTCCAGTCCGGGTCGGTCTGCGGTCCGGTACGGTCGTACACGGCATAATCATCGGGTTTTTGGTCGGACCGAGCCGAACCGGACCGGACCGACACCGAAAGTAACAAAAACCCCGTACCGAGGACCGGACCGAAATACGTTCGGTCCGGTCTGGTTTTTCGGTTCGATCCGGTCTCCGGTCCGATATGCTCACCCCTACATCCATGTAATTAACTCAAAATATAAATTATGTAATTTGGGTTATTCGAGTCAAACCAAAAATCAAATCGAGTTTAAAATCAGTTTGTGATCAGATTGAATCAAATTTGAGTTCAATTCAGATCGGTTTTACTACCTCCGTCCCATAATAAGTGTCCACTTTAACTTTTTTGAGTCTTTCTTATTCAACTTTGACCATAAATATTTTTTACTTGTGTTATATAATACTTGATGAAAAATATATGAATGAATTAGGTTTTAAATATATTTTCGTTGGTATAATTTTTCATCAAGTATTATAAAATATAAATAACAATATTTATGGTCAAAGTTGAACAAGAAAGACTAAGAAAAGTCAAAGTGGACACTTATTATCGGACGGAGGGAGCACTTAATTTTTTTAACAAAACTAATTGAACCAAATAAATCAAACAGAACCCTCGTATTCTTATGAACATATTTTCGGCCCCGTTATAAACAAGTCATAAATCTGTTTTAGTGTTTTGTTATAAGCTTTGGCCCAAACCACAACCCTAAAGTTCACTATCCCTAATTATTCTCTTGAATAAAACTTAGTCACCCACTACCACATTTCATAAGGTTTCGGGTAAGATTTTTTTTTATTCTTTTGTTTTTGTTTAATATATATGATGGGTTTGTGAATCTTTATAGACCTTTTCTTGAAATTAAAACAACCTGATATCACCTTTCTTGTTTCTGTTTGTCGTTTGTTGGATATGGGATTAGGTTGGAAATGGTGTTGACTATAAGATGAAATGGGACTTTTTGTGGTTTGGTTGTTGTTGTTGTTGTTGTTGTTGACTTACTTATCTGTTTAGTTAACTATTCTCGTCTTAGGCTAGTCCTTAAAACCCTTTATTAGTACTAGTTGGATACCCGCGCATAGCGGCGGCGATAAAAATTGCTAACCCAGCTCGCTCCGCAATTCCCTACACGCTTAGAGAATTCGATTGTTTGGGTTTCGGTAGCTTTCCCGCAACATCATATTAACATCATTCTCGCTTGTATAAAGACTCACAGACTCTCTTACCTATCAAACATTGTCTCCAAAAGTATATATCTTTTCCGAATCAAGTTTGTATTGAAATTAAAGTTAAAGTTGTTAAAAAAATTCAAAATAAACCTACTAAAAATGTGAAAAGCTAAAAATTTATAAAAATATATCAAAATTGATGTTGAATTAAAGATCACGAAATTTTAGAAAATACGGTGAAATTAAATAATAAAAAAATAAATAGATAAAAAAATATGTCAAATTGAAAATAAAAGTGATTTTTTAATTAAGAAGTGACACATGTCACTCTATGATGTGATTTTCTAAAATAAGATGGATAGTCAAGATTGCATCTCCTTATCTTAATTTTTGATGTGACCCAAATTGTAAATGTTTTATATAATAGTATAGATTGTATAATATTCCATCCTTCCAACGATAAGTGTTGTGTTTTGTGGAAATCTTTCTTCTTCAACTTTGACGTAAAATACTTGGCAACTAGCCACCATCTCACTAATATCCCCCAACTTTTTTTATAGCCGGGAGCATGAATTTCTGGGGAGATAAACCAGTATACTCACATCCCTTTAAGAGCCTGAATGACTAGCCAGATAGACAAATAAAGAATCTCGAGATCATACAGCTCAAACATATGAATCATGAACAAATTTCCGTGCGGGTAACACCGAATATGAGAATTTTGTAAGAGAATTTGCAACAACACCATTTGAGACAAATTATGATTTCTGGGGAGATAAACCAGTATACTCACATCCCTTTAAGAGCCTGAATGACTAGCCAGATAGACAAATAAAGAATCTCGAGATCATACAGCTCAAACATATGAATCATGAACAAATTTCCGTAATGGGAGAACAAGCTTTTAACAGCATCCATGGAACTCTGACTAAGAAAGCTATTGGAATGTTGATGATATTAGCCTACAATCTGATGGACGATAATGTGTTCAGGTTAATAAAGAAATATGATCCAGTTTTGGTGACAGTGATGTCTTTGTTGAGACTTGTAGACAAAGAGCAATAGGGTACTGTTATCTAGCAACTAGTTATCTTTGCCTTTTTACAAAGAGTGCTGATAATTATCTGAAGGCCGACAAACACTTAAAAGGAAAGTTCAGAGATTTCTATAAATTCGAGTTTCCATTCGATGAATTCCACCCAGATATGGATGTGATTATGGCTATCAAAAAATAGTTCGAGCTTGACTCCAAATTTAGGAATACTCTATATGTCATACTCAGCTCCGGACGTGCAGAACCTCAAGGTCAAATAATCAAGGACTTTCTATATGAGATTCATCTGAAATACACAGGTCTTCATACTTATGCTCTTTATTTAAGGGCAATACAGAACCTCGGTGTTAACTGTGCTCAATTGGGTAACGCAATGCATGTTCCAATGTTTGAACCCCAATTAAGCGCTGTATCAAAACTGTTGGAACTTGAGCATAGTAAAGAGCCTGAATATAGTAGGCACATGTGGAAGTTTGGTCGACTCTTTGATAAAAACATCATGAGTGTTCTGCAAATTAAGCATTGTGCTAGTTTTGGATTAGTCTTAGCCTACATTGTCAGTGAGACATCAGACTCTAATAAAGAAGGACCGTTGAAGATTGCTGGTTTGAAGGATGCAAGCCAAGGTGACAAAGATGATGCTCGGCCTATAGCTGCTAGAGCCATGCGCCTACTTAGATCTGAGACGTCGAGAGTGGAGCATGCTGAAGAAGCTGCTAAGGGAACGGTAATTGGGAGGAAGAGAGGACGCACGAAATGATATTTTCTTTCAGGCATAATCAATTTTTATGATTATTTTATTTTGTTTCATAGGCCTATTGTTTTCTTGTCTTCCTTTCGTTAAATAAAATATAAATAAATAAATTTAGGTCGCAAACCCTGACAAGCATTCTGTATATTCCATCCATCCATGGTCAATAATTGGAGGACACAATATCATCTATAGATGCATAACATAATGAAAAAAAAAAATAATACCACCACGGGTGAAAAGGGGTTCCGTGTGGTACATTGACAAAACTTTTTGGTGTGGTTAGTGTTTGCACATCTAGTGCTCTAACTTGATTAGCCGGTTTTGGGGAGAATAGTAATCGAAGTGAACAAAATAATACTATACTAACATAAACGAACAAAATCACAAAGTACATGAAGCGCGTGTGTATCAATTAGTTTTTTAAACTTGTCATTACTAGTTTTTTACCGACAGATCATGTGATTCTTCTTATTTTTGTAAAACATGTGCTTGTCATATGTAACTTGTGTTTATCTGTTTAAGGAATCTATAACAACCCAAGAATTTTCATCAAATGCAAAACTTATTTTACTATTATCACAATTGTACGGGGAAATTTTTCGCTTTATTACATTACTTGCATTATCAATATCTCAGTATGTCATAACTAAAGTAGACAAGCTTACGCAACCTATCTATGACAATCCTATCTTCATATATGTCAAGCAAACATCATAACATGTCAAGTCAATATCATCCTATCATCATTACAAAGTACATTATTCCTATAATGTACCATTCGCAACGTTATATCTAAACGGGCTTTAAACCGTTATCTTATACCTCTAAACCCTAATCTCATGGAAAGGTTAACATCTAAAATGAATGTACAAGGTACTAAAGCAAATGTACAAGCAATATAACATCTCATTTGAAATATAAAATCTCTTCAAGTCAAAGTACAAGTCTCTAAAAGCTCAATGTACAAGTCATTAAGCATGATCTCTAAAATAGCCGTTTTACCTCCAATTTCTTCACCATCACTTATGTACAAGCTACTACACTCAATATACAATGTGTAAACCCTAATTATTCTATTCATAAACTTTCATACACATATTTACACTCAAAACCCTAATTCAAAACCCTAAACCCTAAAACCGAGCTAGTTTCTGAACCATGACTCGTTTCTTTTTTTTCTTCCATTGTAAACCTAAACCAACTCTCATATAAGTTTTAATAACTTAATTTATAAACTCATTATTCAATCATTTCAAACATCATTCCATCCTCATCTCATCATTCTACTTCAATTACGCAAGAAATAAATCTAGGAAAACCCTAATTGTACCCTAATTGTGATTTTGACCCGTTTACTCTTATTTAGTCCATATCCTTCTCCAAGTAAGCAACCAAGGATTCATTGTAAAAACCCATAAATTGGGTTACAAACCTTTAATCCATCATTACCCATCCCTTGCTTCACAATATACGAGAATTACAAGCTAGAAAACCCTAAAAGCATTATATGAACCCTAATTCCAAGCTACGCTTATTCTTTCAATTTCAACCATCTTTAACTAAAACAATGATCCAACTTCATTGTATAATACTTTATTTAAGCTCTAGGATCTGCTTCATCATTCCTAATCAAGAGTATGCAAAATATAAACCAAGAAAGACAAGAAAACCCTAAACGAGCCCAAGTTTATACCTGTGACCTCTATTTCTTCAATTCTAACCGTTTTAACCCAACCAATTGTAATATTAGTTAATCCTTCTTATATTCAGGATCTTAGGAAACATATATTTAACCATCCTTAATCAATTACACACGAAATAAAAGCTTGAAAACTTGTGAATCACTAGTCGAACCCAAACACAGGACCGCACCTAATTTTTGCTTCGCTTAACCCATTTAAGGCATAAACCTGTGCAAGGCACTTACATAAATCTTCTGAGACACCTTGTAGCAGCTCACCACCTGCTTGACCTCTCTGAGTCGGAATTTAAAGGCACATGGACCTTCTTTTTGTCAATCAAGCCGCGGACACTCAAGTAACCAAAACCACCTCCATCAACCTTCCACCTTGCACCATACGTCTCAGAAACCAGGCCCTTAGACTCTCCACAATCATCTCCCATGTTGCCTAACCTGATCACTAAGATTTCTTGGCCTCTAAGGGTTGGAAATGCTATAAATAGGGGTCTTGGGCACTCATTCAAACTCGCACCACACCTCCTCCTCTATAACCCTTATAGGCAGCAATCCTTTGCTCCCTTATGATCCTAGGATCATTAAAGAAGTCTAAGAAGTGAAGCTTTGAAGATTTGAAGCCCCGGGAACAAGATACAAGGCGTACGAGTGGAAATACTACCCGAAACGACCCATTTCCACCATTTTTGCTCCTTGAAGCTCAAACCCAGGTTTTGAATGTTCTACTTCTGCTACTACACCCTTATAATGTTCATATGATCCTAAATATACTCTTGTTAAAGTTTCATAACCCAATTCATGCTCATTTTCCATTTTGATCCAAAACCGTACACCCGAAACCCTAATTTCGCGTTTTTCTTAAAACTAAATGTTATAATGGTTAAATATTGTTATAACCTATCCTAGCATGCTTAACTAATGTTAAAATAACCACTTTATTGATTAATGAAAGAATTTGAACTTAAAACCCGCGCGTTTACGTTTTGAAACCCTAATTTGACCCATTTTACTTCCTAGCTTAACGAATCGTTATTTTAAACTTGTGTTACGTTAAAACTTCATATTTTAGTTTATTATAACTTATAAATGTCTATTGAAATGTTAAACTAAGCTTGCATGGCAATTTGGACATGTTTTGTAATTATAGTCCATGCAAGGGGTATATATCGTAACTTTCGGAAACTTATAACTAAAAGGGCTAAATGTGTCATTTTACCAAAGTTATAACTCCAGGGATCTATTATGTCACTTTTCAAAGTCCAAGGTTTACTTGGTATATCTTTCAAAGTTGAAGGACCAAAGTCGTAAAAGTGCAAACTCCAAGGGCCTAATTGCAATTTTCCAAACCCCAGGGTCTAAAATGTAACATTTTGAAAAAGTGTAAAATCATATTTAAAACCTTACCAGACATAACTTTAATTAACGCTTCTCGTGCTTAACATTTCCAGATATTGATTAAAACGCTTAAAACCGATTATATCGTATCACAATACTAGGGAGCTTCATATTAAGGAGTTTCATCTTGGTATTACGTTCTGACTGAGTTGTTGGGTTTACGATTTAAAGTGCCCTAGCTCCTCAAACGTTTACTGAATGACTTATGAATTATGATGGCCCGAACGGTGATACAATAATTCCAAACTCTTCAATCAAACTCATGACTCTTAAAACTAAAGTTCTAGAGTACAAACTTCTTAAGACTTGACATATTTACTCAGGTTGCGTGACGTGGCTATTTACTATCATTTTACTATATCAACATTCCCCGGTTAAGATTGTGATAAGGTCGTCAGCTTTCATTTTAGAATAATTATTACATCTACCTATCAGGTGAGATTCATAACCTCGCCTTTACTTATTTTACATGTTTTATAAACCCGCGAGGGGGATACATGCTTGTTACAAACTCTTTTACATACTCGTTTATCTTATAACAATGTGATTACTTTTCAAAGACTTAGTGAATTCATAGCCTCGCATTTCAATCTTTTCATAAACCCGTGAGGGGGATACCTGCTATAAATTACGAATACAAGTTACATGCTATCTTGACATATCATTACAATTGCTGTCTAAGTTATCTATCCTACAAGTCGTTAAATTTGACTTCAAGTCGTTAAATTGACTTTGGATATTAATGTGTTAGTTTCATAAATCCTACAAGTCGTTAAATTTGACTTCAAGTCGTTAAATTGACTTTGGATATTAATGTTAGTGTAATAAATCCTACAAGTCGTTAAATTTGACTTCAAGTCGTTAAATTGACTTTGGATATTAATGTTAGAGTAATAAATCCTACAAGTCGTTAAATTTGACTTCGAGTCGTTAAATTAACTTTGGATGTTAATATGTTGATATATGAGCTCTTCGAGTCGTTAAATTGACTTTAAATGTTAATATATGAGCTCTTCGAGTCGTTAAATTGACTTTAGATGTTAATATATGAGCTCTTCGAGTCGTTAAATTGACTTTGGATGATAATGTGTTGATGACATGAGAACAAGACCAATCAGACCAAACAAGGCAATAACGGGATAATACATTGTTACTATGATTCATTGCGATTATTACTAATAACGGGTATATAATAACATGACCCAAGATCATAACAATATCATTTTCATAATAATTGTGTTTATACAATTATTATACTATGACTTGTATTCAAACTGTTTATCAAACCTATGAATTTCACTCAACCTTTGTGTTGACTTTTTAGCATGTTTATCTCAGGTTATTGAGCAATATACGGCACGGAGTGGCATGGACTCGAAGATGGCTAAAACTTGTTATCATTCACATTGTATGTAACTAGATTTTGGGACCTGCCTTTGTAAAACTCTGATTTGAAATGAATGATAACATATCTTTTGAATAAACGTCTCTTTTGGGTCGTTTTCTATGATTATGATTGTTGTATCCATGAAGTAATACCCCAGATTAGCTTCTGCTGCTATATTGTAAAAATGGGGGTGTTACAAAATGCGTCTTATATCAGCTTTATTGTCACAGAAAAAACTTTTGTCTCTATCCGTGTAATGATAAATATTAATAAGTTTGCCTAACTCTTTTATTTCGTTGTCTAAATTAACAAAAAGTTTTAGCAATTGACTTTCATTTGGCATCTTTTTTGGAGGTAAATTCGACTTTCGTGAACTCGGTGCATGAGATACATTAGAAAGTAGAAGAGGTGAAAGATAAGTTTGTTCATCAGATGATGTGTCGTTTAGTATAAGTAATTATATTATCAAGTTTTACTATTTATATTTTGCGGACTTTACCTATTAACTAACACTAACGGGAAGTATATCCAATCGATTGTAGGTTCGTTGGTAAGTAGGTTTTTTTCACCTAAGATGTGAGAGTTAATTACTTATCTACTATATATCTATTATCTTATGTTTAACCTCATCTAATCCTCATGTAACCTTAAACTAATCAAATCGGGGGTTCAACTGAGAGTTAACATGAGTGTTGGTTTATCTAAACTATTAAGCGTAAATGAGACAAATACCACAAAAAGCGATAAACAAACGATAACGAGAGGTCAGCCACTTTATACGGAAAACATACTTAAACAAGTTTATTTAAATAACAATGTATGAATTGTCTATGAAAATTATACTATTTGGTGTGCAATGATTGTACTATTCTGTTGTTGGTTATATCATTACAAAAGTTTAGGTGTACTTTCTTCTCTAAACTTGGTTTATATAACGGTTAATCATGTCACAATCAACCAAACCCGCATAAAGTTCATACAGTCGATTATAATCTATCTAGGTGACTATATTGAAACCTAGCTCATCGAGGCTTTACCAACTTATGGCCTAATAGTTATCTATATACTAGTAGTCTATAATCCACTTAACTACCAAAGGAAACATAACGTTATTTTTAGTCCTAAGATACCTTAGTCTATCATTCACTTAACCAAAAGTAGAAACACGATTTTATTTATAGTCCTAGTGATCTAGTTATATAGATAAGAAATATGTAGTATATATCCCAGACTCTAGTCTATAGTCTAAATAGCGATTAAGTTACATCAATTTATTTATAATCCTAGATCCAGTTGAATGATAGATGAAAACATAATCAGACACATAAACGGGTATGAAGTGATAAACATAATCGACATGCAACGAAAGAGTAAACAATCGATATAAACAAATCAAAACATTAAATTATTCCATAACATGGCTTAATACTCATTTATTCTCTGTATCAGTACACAATATCATATTTAGAACTATTAAAGTAGAGTTCATAAAGAAAACGATACGCTAACCGAACGATTATAGCGGAGTATAATGATTACAAGAGTTTTCCTATGGAATGAATGCACTTGCAGGACCTTCTTGTCTTCTAAAATCGTTTGAGAATCGCACTTGATGGTTAAAAGCTCTCTGAAAACCGAATGCTAGGTTTTCTATTCATAGGTTTGCAAATTTAGTTGATATGGCATATTGGTGGGGTCCAATATGGCGTATCGGGGGTATTTAGCGTGGGCTCCATGATTATTATATTCTAGAATAATCCTTAACTGCCTCCCAATACGGCACATCAATGCATCTGGATACAACGCATTGGGGTCTTCCCGTCATGAATGTCTTGTGAAGTCAGAGCGCGAATACGCCGTATTTGCATAAGTGAATACGGCGTATCGTAAGTAAAACATGCTTGTTCCGAAAGTTTGTTGGGACTAAAAGCCTCTTGATGCTGTTTGGAAGTTACTACTGCTAAGTGGAAGTTAAGACTGTTAAGTTAGTGCTGCTGGTACAAAAAGTTATATGGTGGTGTGAAAGTTACAACTGCTTGAAGATTACAACTGCTAGAAGAGTTTATGCTGACAGAGAAGAGATCAAAGATTTATCAGAGAAAAGATAAAGATTGCTTATGTGATAAGTATGAGATATTTGTGTAAAAGATACGTATAAGTTATTTGTTTAGAAGATCATGATAACTTTGGAAAATATTGTAAGCCAGTTAGGACTCCTTAGTGTATAAAAGGAGGTCCTAGGTCATAGATTTAGATATCTAGAAATCGTTTGTTTTGATATCAATATAGCTTCAAGGTTTTGTAACCCTAACACTATTAAGAGTGTTCGTATTATATTGAGGCTGAAAGTTTGATAAAATGTTTTGTTATTAATCTTATTCATTACTATTTCATTGAAATTCTTCTTAGTATCATTGACTAGATTCCGCATAGTCTTTGATATTCACAATCAAAGTTTCTATCATAGTTGTTTTGGATTTATTCAATACAACTTAGGCTTATGACAAGTAACAAAATCTTTCTATTGGGATCAAACAAGTGGTACTCAGGGAGCTTGTTGAGAAGCTTTGAATAAGAAGAAACTTTACTACACACAAGATCTACTTTTCAAGAAGCAATGGACTCTCAATCTACTCAAACCATCTAGCTACCCATACTTCAACCTGGTGAGTATGATCTCTGGAAGATGAGGATGGAGCAGTACCTATAGTGTATTGATTACACTCTATAGGAGATCGTAGAATGGTAAATGCACTCTGTAGCAAAAATTGTTGATGGTAAGGAGACTGTTATCCCTCCTACAAGTGTTGAAGAGAAGGCACAAAGAAGAGCAGAGTTGAAGGCTAGAAGCACTCTGTTGATGGCCTTACCTAATGAGCATCAATTAAAGTTCAACTCATATAAGGATGCTAAAACACTGATGCAGGCTATTGAGAACATATTTGGAGGTAATACTGCTATAAAGAAAACTCAGAAAAATATTCTAAAGCAGCAATATGAAAACTTTATTGCATCCAGCACAGAAGTGATTGAGCAAGCCTATGAAAGGCTTCAGAAGCTAATAAGTCAACTGGAGATGCATGGTGAAGTTATCCCTCAAGAAGACAACAATCAGAAGTTCTTGAGAAGTTTGTTACAAGAATGGACTATGCATACTATTGTGTGGAGGAACAAACCAGAGATTAAGACATTGAGTTTGGATGACCTCTTTAACAACCTGAAGGCCTTTGAATCAGAGGTCAAGGGGACATCTAACTCAACCACAAACACACACAATGTAGCCTTTTTGTCCTCAAGCAGCACTAACAATGCAACTAGAGCAGTTAATACTACTCAGGGTATTAATACTGTTAAACTAGGGGTGCTCTGATAGCTCAAAATGTATCCAAATTTGTAGTGATGCTGTCCCCCCCCCCCCCCCCCCCCCCCCCCCTATTTATTCTTCTTTGCTAGCAACCAACAGTAACAATGTTATTATTACAACTAGATAATAAAGATCTACAACAAATCAATCCTGATGATCTAGAAGAGATGGATTTGAAGTGGAACTTTTGCTTATGCTGACTATAAGGGCAGACGATTCCTGAAGATACTGGAGGAAGCCGTGTACATGGCCAACAAAGAAAGAATTGGGTTTGACAAGTCCAAGGTAGATTATTTCAACTGCCACAAGAGAGGACACTTTGCAAGGCCCCAGGAATCAAGACAGCAGAAACAAGGAGCCTATCAGAAGGATTGTGCCAGTTGAGGAAACTACTTCAAATGCCTTATTGTCTCAGTGTGATGGCTTTGGCTATGATTGGAGTGACCAAGCAGAAGAAGGTCCAACCAATTTTGCTCTCATGGCTTATTCTTCAACAAGTTCAACTTCTTCTACAAACTTTAAGGTATCTAATGACTCAAATTGTTGTTCATCTTGTTTAGAATGTGTAAAAGATCTAAAAGAACAAAATGAACAATTAGTTAAAGACTTAAGAACAGCTAGGATAAGTGTTGTCTCTTATAAAACTAGTTTAGAATATGTAGAAGCTAGACTGTTAGTCTTTAAGAAAAATGAGTCTGTGTATGAGGAAGAATTAAAACTCTTAAAAAGTGAAATCTATTTAAGAGATTTAGATATTACAGAGCTTAAAAGGAAGTTAGAGTTGGCTACAAAAGAAAAAGATGAGGTTCAACTTACAGTTTAAAATTTTGAAAATTCATCAAAAAACCTAAGTAAACTTCTAGACAGACAGATAATGGATAAGTGTAAAACAAGATTAGGTTATAATGCTGTCCCACTCCATATACTGGGAATTTTATGCCACTAAAATCTGATTTGGTTTACCTTAGTCTAGATGATTTTATTGATGTGAATGAGTCTGTTAGTGAGTCTGTAGTTGAAAAGCCTATGTGAGATAATAACTAAGACTTCTAGGAAGTAAGAGGATCCCTAAGTATTGAGGCATTGGTATCTGATAGTGATGAAGAGAAAATGTTCTAAGGGGTTAAAACAGTGCGATGTTTACAAACTTAATTATGCTAAGATAAACTTTGTTAAGTCTACTGAGCAAGTAAAATCTCCTAGGAAAACATCAGTTGATAAAAATAGGCAAAACACACCTAGTCCTAGAGGGAACAAGAGAAACTAGAACCAACAGATGTCTCAAAAATTAGGGAGTGATTTTGAGATGTTCAACAAAGCTTGTCATGTGTGTGGTAGTTTTGATCATTAATGGAAGATTTGCAAAACCAGTTTGGACTAATGTTCAAAGGGTGAACAAACAGAATTTCTCTAAATTAACTCACCCCAGTCCAAAAAGGAACATGGTTCCAAGAACAGTCTTAACTAGGTCTGGCCCAATTTCAGTTAATGCTGTTAGACCAGTTAATACTGTTCAATCAAGAACAGCAGTGAATAATGCAGGACCCATGAAAAATGTTATTAATAATGCATATTCAACTACTAGAAGGCCTTTTAACAAAATAACAGTAGCTAATAACAGTAATTTCACTAAAAAGGTTAATACTGTTAAGGGAACAAGGGTTAATACTGCTTGGCCAAAATCAGTTATTAGTGTTGTTAAGGAAAATAAGGGAAATGCTGTTAAGACCTCAGCATGTTGGGTTTGAGACAACAAGCACCAATTTTAGATATGTTCTCCAGAAACAATGGTGCATCAATGTCCTTTAAAAAGATTTGGCTATATTGATGGCCTCAAGACAATCCAAGTCGGTAATGCTTGGGTCCCCAAACAGAACTAATTGTCCTACATTATGTGCAGGGCAATCACAACAAGACTTTAAAGAATAAAAGGAGTGATTGCCAGTGGAGGCTCTAGGTACCTGACATGAAACCAAAAAAATGATTTATTTACAGATTTAAAGAAATTGACGGAGGATTTGTTGCCCTTGGAGGTAATTCCAAAGGCGGGAAATTCTGGGAAAAGGTAAAAAAAACAGGTAAATTTGAATTTGAAGATGTGTATTTATGTAAAAGGAACTAAAGTTTACCTCTTTAGTGTCTCACAAATGTGTGACAAGAAGAATAATGTTCTTTTTACTGATACCGAATGTGTTGTTTTGTCTCCAGACTTTAAGTTAACTGATGAAAGTCATGCTTTACTTAAAGTTCCCAAAAAGGATAACATGTGCAGTGTTGACTTAAAGAATGTTGTTCCTCAAGGAGGTCTCACTTGTCTCTTTACAAAAGCCACACCAGATGAATCTAATCTTTGGCATATGAGGCGTGGACATGTAAATTTCAAAACAATGAATAAACTGGTAAGGGGAAACCTTGTAAGAAGTTTACCTTCAAAACATTTTAAAATTAATCAAACCTGTGTTGCTTGTCAGAAGGGAAAGCAACACAAAGCTTCTTGTAAGACCAAAACAGTCAGTTCAATTAGCAACATTTTAAATGTTGCACATGGATTTGTTTGGCCCAACATTTGTAAAGAGTTTAATGAGAAAGATGTACTGCCTAGTTGTCACAAATGACTTTTAGTAGTTTAGTGGGTTTTTCTTTTTAGACCACTAGGATGAAACTAGTAAAATCTTAAAACATCTCATAACAGCATAGAAAAATCTATTAGCCCTTAGGGTGAAACTGGATATGATGTGACGCAATGGGGTCTGGAATTCAAAGAAATAGGGTCATGAATTAGTTCTGTGAAATGAAGGGTATTAAGAGGGAATTTAGTGTTTCTAATACTCCACAACAAAATGGAGTAGCAAAAAGGAAAAATAGGACACTAATAGAGGCTGCTAGAACTATGCTAGCTGATTCAAAATTAACTTTCTGGGCTGAAGCAGTTAATACTGCTTGTTATGTCCAAAATAGGGTGTTAGTTATCAAGCCTCACAACAAGACCCCTTAGGAACTTTTTCTAGGTAGAAAACCTGCCTTAAGCTTCATGAGACCATTTGGGTGTCCTGTAACAATCCTTAATACCATAGATCACCTAGGTAAATTTGATGGAAAGGCTGATGAAGGGTTCTTTGTAGGATACTCTACTAATAGCAAAGCATTCAGAGTATTCAACAGTAGAACTAGGACAGTAGAAGAGAACCTACATGTACAATTTAGTGAAAATACATCTAATATTACAGGAAGTGGACCTAATTGGCTTTTTGATATAGATGCACTAACAAATTCTATGAACTATAAGCCAGTTGTTACAGGGAATCAGTCTAATGGTAATGCAGGTACAAAAGAATGTGATGATGCAGGTAAAGCTAGAATGGAGACAGTACCTCGCAAAGATTACATTTTGCTACCAATGTGGCCTGCTGATCCACTATTCTCTCAGAATTCAAAGGAATCTCCTGATGCTGGATTCAAAACATCAGGGGAAGAGGAAAAGAAGGATGCTAAAGATCCAGTGAATGAAAGTGGAAATCCAACTGAAGGGAAAGTAGTTAAGGTTCCAAGTACGAGGAGCCAAGAATTATCAAGAGGAAGGATGATTATATTAACAGCACTAACAATATTAATACTGCTAGTGATGGAAACAACACTAACAATGTTAATGCTGCTAGTTCAACTATTAATGCTGCTGACACAGAAGTTAATGCTTTTAATCCAAAAACAAGTATTGAACTTCCAAATGATCCAAATATGCCTGAATTGGAAGATATGTTTATTCAGCTGATGAGAAGTGTTGGTGCAGACGCTGCCATGAAACAATTTCGATGCTTTTATGCTCTGGTCAGTCCTTATTCCAATATCAAGAATACACAAAGATCATCCAGTTGACCAAATCATTAGAGACTTGAATTCAGCACCTCAAACAAGAAGAATGACAAAGAATTTGAAAGAACATGGTTTGTTTAGTTCAGTTCAGCAAAGAACAAACCATAAAGACTTTCAAAATTGTTTGTTTGCTTGCTTTTTATCACAAGAAGAACCCAAGAAGGTAATCCAAGATTAACGGGATCCAAGTTGGCTAAGAGCTATGCATGATGCGCTTCTACATTCAAATTACAAAAGGTTTGGACCCTGGTGGATTTACCAAATGGCAAAAGGGCCATAGGCACTAAATGGGTTTACAGGAACAAGAAGGATGAAAGAGGCATTGTGATAAAGAACAAAGCAAGATTGGTTGCTCAAGGGTACACACAAGAAGAAGGGATTGACTATGATGAAGTTTTTGCCCCTGTTGCCAGAATTGAAGCAATTAGGCTATTCTTAGCCTATGCCTCATTTAAAGACTTTGTGGTGTACCAAATGGATGTCAAGAGTGCTTTTCTTTATGGTTAGATGAAGGAAAGTCTATATTTTGTTAACACAAGGATTGGAAGATCCAGACTTCCTAACAGAGTGTACAAAGTAGAAAAGGGCTCTAGGGTTTGCATTCAACGCTCCCAGAGCTTGGTATGAGACCTTGTCCACTTATTTGTTAGAAAATAGGTTTCAGAGAGGACAGATAGACAAAACTTTGTTTATCAAGAGGGACCAAGGTGATATTCTGATAGTACATGTATATGTAGATGATATCATTTTTGGGTCTACAAAGAAGAAGTTATGCACAGAGTTTGAAAAGATGATGCATAAGAAGTTTCAGATGAGCTCTATGGGTGAGCTCACATTCTTCCTAGGAGTGCAAGTGAAGCAGAAGGAAGATGGGATTTTTATAAGCAAGAACGTTTGTAACTGATTTTTGAAGAAATTTGCTTTAGTGATGCAAAACAGCAACCACACCCATTAAGCCTTTGCTCAAAGATGCAGATGGTGAAGATGTAGATGAACACATGTATAGATTAATGATTACCTCATTGATGTATCTAACTTCTTCAAGACTAGATATAATGTTTGCTTGATGTGTATGTGCCAGATTCCAAGTTAACCGTAAAGTATCACATCTTCATGCTATGAAAAGAATTTTTAGATATCTTAAAAAGTCAACCTAAATTGGGCCTTTGGTATCCTAAGGATTCGCCTTTTGATTTGGTGGCATATACTGTCAGTGACTATGCAGGAGCAAGCTTAGATAGGAAGTCCACAACAGGAGGTTGTCAATTCCTAAGATGTAGATTAATTTCATGGCAGTGTAAGAAGCATACTGTGGTTGCTAATTCCACAACAGAAGCTGAATATGTAGTTGCTTCAAGTTGTCGTTGCCAAGTGCTTTGGATTTAAAATTAATTGCTGGATTATGGGTATAACTTTATTCATACAAAGATCTATATTGATAATGAGAGCACAATATGCATAGTAAAGAACCCTATTTTTCACTCAAAGACAAAGCACATTGAGATTAGACATCACTTCATCAGAGATTGTAATGAAAAGAAGCTAATTCAAATGATCCAGATTCATACTGACAAGAATGTTACAGATTTGCTTACAAAAGCATTTGATGTAAGTAGATTTCAATATCTGATTTCCAGTATTGGAATGCTAAATCTTTAAAGTCCCGATTAAGAAAATGGTGAAGTAAATAGACAGAGAGAAATTAGTGAGATTAAAAATAGAAAGAGAGATGTGTGATAAAAACAGACAAAGAGAATTGTGAGCTAAAAGAATCGAGAGAAATAAAAAACAGACAGAGAGAATTATGAGCTAAAAGAATTGAGAGAAATCAAAAACAGATAGAGAGAATTGTGAGCTAAAAGAATTGAGAGAAATAAAAAACATACAGAGAGAATTGTGAGCTAAAAGAATTGAGAGAAATCAAAAACAGACAAAAAGAATTTGTAAGTTAAAATACTAATTTGATGATGGAAATACTGATTAGAAAGGAATTAGAGTTAATGCTGGTGATTCAAAGTTAATGCTGCTAGGCATAAACTTACTACTGCTAGAGAAAGTTAATGCTGATAGGCATAACTTACTACTGCTGGTTGTAAGTTAATGCTGCTGGGCTTAATTTACTACCGAGTTACTACTGCTGGGTTACTTACTACTGCTAGTTGAAAAGTTAATGCTGCTAGGCATAACTTACTACTGCTGGTGAACGTTAATGCTGTTGAGGGTAGTTTCATAAATACTTCGATTAAAGGTTTCATTCAATCATTTAATCGATTTCAATCTTTCATATACTCTCTAATCAATAACCCTAACTCAATTTCATCGTTAATCATCAAAACCCATCATAATGTCTGCTCCAAAGTTTGCTGATTCATATAACATGGTCGCGTTTTTGGCTAAACCCACTGAAAGTGACGGGTTTGAACAAATTTTAGATTTCTTGAATGTGAATCCTATAAAATATGCATTAACGGTTAATCCTACAATCTATACTTTATGTATTGAGCAGTTTTGGGCTACTGCAAAGGTGGAAACTGTTAATGGAGAAGTTCAGTTACAAGCCCTAGTGTATGGGAAGAAAGTGATCATCACTGAGGGCAAGTGTCAGACGAACTCTTCAATTGGAAGCTGTGAAGGAATTGATGTCTACCCACTGTGATATTTTGAGAACTTACTTTAATAGGGTATGAAACACTTCTCAGAAAACTTACATTTTATCAAAGCTTTTCTTTTCTCCTCAATGGAAGTTTTGATTCATACTATTCTGCAATGCCTAAGTGCTAAGTCTACTGCATGGAACGAATTTAGTAGCACTATGGCCTCTGCAATAATCTGCTTAGCCACAAACCAAAAATTCAACTTTTCTAAGTATATCTTTGAAAGTATGGTAAAGAATGTGGAGAGTAGTGTCGAATTTCTAATGTATCCAAGGTTTGTGCAAGTCTTTCTGGATAAACAAATTGGTGATATGTCTACTCATGTTGAAATTTTTGTTACACCCTCTCATACAAAGAAGGTATTTGGCAATTTGAAAAGGGTTAGGAAAGGATTCTCTAGAGTAGTTACACCCTTATTTTCAACCATGATGGTTCAAGCTCAAGAAGAAATGGGTGAAGGTTCAACTATGCCAACTGATCCCCATCACACACCCATCATTCAACCATCAACATCACAAACCTCAGAGAAAATAATTAGAGAGAACACAGAGACAGACACTGAGATTCCTTAATTATGGGTTCCTTACAGAGCCTATATCAGATGAGGCTCCCAATGAGGACAATGTACCTACACAGTCCAATGACCCACCTCTCTCAAGAGTTAACACTCTTGGAAGTGGGGAGGACAGACATAAACTTATAGAATTGATGGACCTTTGTACAAAACTGTCTGATAGAGTTCTTGACTTAAAGACAACAAAGACTGCTTAAGCAAAGGATATTGCTAGTTTAAAGAAGAGAGTCAAGAAGCTGGAAAGGAAAAGGAAGTCAAAAACTCCAAGGATGAAAAGATTATTCAAAGTTGGTAGATCTGCACAAGTTGTTTCCTCTAAAGATGAAGGTTTGGGTGATCAGGAGGATGCATCCAAAGAGGGGGGGGGGGATAGATGACATTAACAAAGATGCAGAGGTTACTTATATTAATGAAACTAGGGAGGTATGTTGATGCTCATGTTTATTTAATACAGATGTTTTTAATGGTGAAGAAGTGTTTATTGCAGAGCAAAGTGAAGAAGTTGTTGAAGAAGTAGTTAGTACTGCTGAAGTTAGTGCTGCTCTAACAATTACTATTGAAGAGATCACTTTAGCTCAAGCATTGGCTGAATTGAGGAGTGCAAAACCTAAGATTGTGGTACAAGAGCCAGTGTAGAGTACAATCACAACAACACCTTCAACAATACCCAAAGCTAAAAGCATTACTTTTAGAGACCCTGTTGAATCTACAACAAGACCAACACTAACACCAATACCTTCAAACATCAAGGACAAAGGCAAAGCTAAGATGATTAAACCTGAGGAGCCTTTAAAGATGAAAGAACAAATAAGACTTGATGAAGAACTTGCTTTCAAGCTACAAGCTGAAGAAGAAGAACAAGCAAGGCTTGCAAGAGAGAAGGCTGAGAAAGTTGAAGAAGCCAACATTTCATAAGATAATGTGCAAGCAATGATAGAGGCTGATAGGTTATTAGCTGAAAGATTACAAGCAAGAGAGCAAGAAGAATTGACAGATGAAGAGAAGGCAAGATTGTTTGTAGAACTCTTGGAGAAGAGAAAGATTGCAGCATTAAGAGCTCAAGAAAAGAGGAACAAGCCACCAGCTAAAGCACAAAAGAAAAGTACAATGTCAACTTATCTGAAAAACATGGCTGGTTACAAGCAAAGTCATTGAAGAACAAGTCTTTGCATACATTTAGACGTTTTTGGACAAATCCGTGGACAAGGGTAAACCTGTTTGTTTGATATGGATCTGAGTTGGTGACAGGAGCTCAATGAAGCTGAAGAAGAGATGGCACAAGAAAGTAGTTCTAAGAGAGCAGGAGAAGAGCTAGAACAAGAGGTAGAAAAGAAGCAAAAGATAGATGATGATCAAGAAGAAGCTGAGATGAAAAAGCTTATAAAGGTTGTTCCTGATGAAGAGGAAGTAGCACTTGATGCTATACCATTATCTACTAAACCTCTAAGCTTGTTGATTGGAAGATTGCTAAAGAAGGAAAGATCAGTCTATTTCAAATCATAAGAGCTAATGGAAGTTCAAAAAGGTACTCATCAATGATTCAGATGCTTAAAGATTTTGGCAGAGAAGATTTGGAAACTCTATGGAAATTAGTAAAAGCTAAGCATGGATCTACAAGACCAGAAGAAGGATATGAGAGAGTACTATAGGGTGATCTAAAGACAATGTTTGAGCATAATATAGAAGATACAGTGTGAGGGAATTATAGGAAACAAAGTGTGATTGGAAATTATTGATTCCTGTGGTGTATACTTTGTGGGTTTTAGACATGCATCTCTTTATGTTGTTGGAGAGAGATTTTCCCCTTACACCGCAAACAATTACAGAGCTGTTAAACAACAAGCTTCAAACTGATCATCTGAATGAAATGTGTTATCAGCTTCTTAAGCTTATGACAAAATAGCTCAAGAAATAGTGAAGTGTTTGGAAGCATCCTCCTGGTGATTATGAAGCTTTTAATGAAGAAACTTGAGATTTTTGAAGGAGAATATCAAGTTTAGGGGAGGATTAATGGGATTAAAATCCTCTTGATGCTGTTTGGAAGTTACTACTGCTAAGTGGAAGTTAAGACTATTAAGTTAGTGTTGCTGGTATAAAAGTTACTATTGTTGGTGTGAAAGTTACAACTGCTGGAAGAGTTTATACTGACAAATAAGAGATCAAAACACTTATTAGAGACAAAATAAAGTTGTTATGTGATAAGTATGAGATATTTTTGTAAGATAGTATAAGTTATTTGTTTAGAAGATCATGATAACTTAGGAAAATATTGTAAGCCAGTTAGGACTCCTTGGTGTATAAAAGGAGGTCCTAAGGCATATAGTTAGAAATCTAGAAATGTTTGTTTTGATATCACATTATAGCTTTCAAGGTTTTGGACCCTAACACTATTAAGAGTGTTCGTATTATTGAGGTTGAAAGTTTGGTAAACTGTTTTGTTATTAATCTTATTCATTACTGTTTCATTGAAATTCTTCTTAGTATCATTGACTAGATTCCGCATGGTCTTTGATATTCACAATTAAAGTTTCAATCATAGTTGTTTTGGATTTATTCAATACAACTTAGGCTTATACAAGCTAAGCAAGATCTATTCTATTGGGATCAACAAAGTTGACCAAAGTTTCATATACGGCGTATCTCTACTGTGGATTACGACATATTCTTCAAAGTAGCACTGGTTATGAATTGTCTAAGTCTTGGGCTACGGCGTTATCTATCTAGAATGATACGACGTATTGATGTCAAATTCAGTAAAATTTCTTGAGCTTCTTCATTTTATGCTCCAAACACCTTCTTTTCTCTAACTTTCACCAATTGCTCGATAATAACTGAGATTCATAAAGATAAGCAATTAAGTATCAGATCTTATATAAAATAATATAAAATGAGCAATATAGATGGTATAAATGATGCTAATAATTAGACGTTATTTAATTTCATCAAATACCCCCCCCCTAAACGTTCTTGGTAAGGGTTTATACCCGGTGAAAATATGTTAAAATAATATATAATAATTCGAACATAAAAGAGTGGTGATGAGCCACTCTAAAGAAAAAAAGAAAAACCCATGTATTTAAACAAACTTAAACACCACAACCAAAATTTGAAACTAGAGAACAACAGATAAATAGTAAACAAACTAAATATCCTCTAGCTAATACGCCTTTATTACTCGAGCCATGACAGTTTCCATATCCTCTTCATATTGTCCACTAGCATCTTTTTCTTGAAACTGATTGACGCTAGTTTCGATCTGATCACATCGACAATAATGTTTGTTAAATCCTCCTGTGTCTTTGCGTTCTTTAACTGGACCTGTTGTTCGTTCTTGCCATCCTAGTATGCATTGTCAGCAAACAATTAAACGACCAACAATGCAAGTACATTTGTTATTTCTGCCAAAGGAACATCCATGCTCATGATATCGGTCTAATAAGGGGGATGTCGGGAATTCGGGACTCTACGAACACTTTTCCATACGTTGGAAGCGTAAGAGCATTCGAAAATAAATGCTCATGGGAATCGGGTTGTAACTTGCATAACGGGCACCGAAGAAGGTTTAAATCGACATCATTGCCGACATCCCATTTGCTTAGTCTATCTTGAGTTTTTAACCTTCTTCTCATTACCAGCCAAACGTGTATTACATGCCTAGGAATGCCGTAATTTGACCACACGAAAGAATGCCAAGCTACATCAGTTCCATGACCACGAATATCATTCCAAATCTCTCGAACATAATAGTTTTTTAAAGAACCATCTTGTAACTTCAAATATTTACCATCTTCCTGGTTGTTAAACAAATTAGGAACTTGAATACTTGAAAGAATAGGAAAGTGTGAATACCATAAGTTAGGCCATACCCAAGCGTTTTCATGCACAATATCAACAACTTTTTCTTGCATATTAAACCCTCCTGTATTAATAGCCCTATAAGTAATATGCGACATTAAAGGGCCAGTTTTAGACCATTGATCGAACCAGGCAGAAGTATTCGCTCCATTTCCGATTTTATGCCAAAAAATGGTCTAATAGTAGACCGAATGCTCAACAGCTTTCGCCACCCCCAACTAATATTGGAGCCTATACAAACATCCCAAAAACTGCTATTCTTAAGCTTATACGCATGAATCCAACGAACCCACAAAGTTTCTTGATTAGTCAAAATCTTCCAAACATGAGATGACATTAAAGCCACGTTAAACGTATGTAGTTTCCAGATTACAAGACCTCCTTCAATTTTTAGAAGGCAAACATCCTCCCATGCAACTTTGGCCTTACCCTATTTCGATTCACCATGGCACCACAAGAAACGACACATAAGTTGTTCAATATCATCAATCGTACCAGCCGGGAGAATAAATACGGATGCCCAGTAAACATGCATAGAAGAAAGGACAGAAATAACGAGTTAAGCACGACCCGCAAATGAAAGCCATTTATTCTTCCAATCTCTTATTCTTTTTTGCACTCGTTCAACAAGGATTTTACAATCCTTGTGAAGAAGTCTAGTAGAAATAAGAGGAACGCCTAAATACTTGATGGGAAGAATGCCTTCTTCAAATGGCATTAGATTAAGAATAGAACTTTTCACCTGATCAAGCACATTACACAAGAAAACAGTACTTTTAGGAGTGCTTGGGACTAATCCTGAGGCTTCCTTAAACTCTTCCAATACATCAAAAGTAATCTTAGCCGAATGAACCTCCGCGCGAACAAACAAGATAAGGTCATCTGTAAAACAAATATTGACTATTTTTTGTTTGTCACATTTATTGTGATACTTGAATGCATCATCTTTACGGATCTTGCACTTTAAAATGAGGGTTAATATTTCCATTACCAAAGTAAATAGGTAGGGAGAAATAAGATCCCTTTGCCGAAGACCACGCTTGCCTTTAAAATACTCGTTCAAATCACCATTAATATTGATAGAAAACGAAGTGCTAGTTACACAAGCCATAATCCACTTGATCATCTTTTCATGAAAACCAAAACCAATAAGTACTTCATTCAAAAATTTCCAACACACCGTGTCATAAGCCTTTTGAATATCTATTTTGCATGCACATCTCGGGGGCCCTCTATTAAGATGATAATTGTGCATTAACTCTTGAGTTAGAAGGATATTGTCCCAGATACTGCAACCCAAAATGAAGGCTGATTGATTATCACTAACAATATCGTTAAGACCATCCTTTATACGGTTAGTAATGATTTTGCTAATACATTTGTAATTGACATTACAACATGAGATAGGGCGAAAATCGTTTATTTTAGAGGGAGAAGATACCTTAGGTAAAAGTGTAAGAATAGTGTGATTGACTTCTTGTAACAGTTTACCATTCACAAAGAAATCATGCACTGCACTACACACGTCATTACCAACTATGTTCCAAGCCTTTTTATAGAAAACCGATGTATAACTATTCGGGCTTGGAGCTTTATCGTTACCAATCAAGAACATATCCCTTTTAATCTCCTCGTTTGTGACTTCCCTTATCATAGCTTCAGCTTTTGATGCATTTAATTTCCTACCAAATAGCCCCACTTGATTTAAAGTAGTAGTAGAGCTTTTTGTCCCCAAAAAATTCGTATAGTGGTTTACAAAAAGATGTGGAACCGCGCTGCCTTCATATACCACGTTATCTTGGCCATGAATACAATCGATACGTGTTCTACTAACCCTTTCTTTCACCGAGCGATGGAAGAACGCTGAGTTTGAGTTACCGACTTTAAGCCAATCAATCTTTGATTTCTGCTTTAGGAACCGTTCTTTGTCTAGCAATGCTTGTGTAAAGCTGTTAAAGTACACCACCATCTACTTCTCCTATGCATGGTTAGAAGATGGGTTCTATCATTAGCGGCAGTTGCACTTCGTCCAATTCAGTTCTAAGTTTAGTAACGCGATCATGAATATTGCCTTGAGCATGCAAAAGCTTGCGCAAAGGTTTTTTCATATGCTTTAAGCGTTTAACTAAACAGAACATATTGTGGCCAGCCACATAGATCTCCCAATTCTCATTAACAGCCTTTAAAAACTCAGTTTTATGGGCCAGAAAATTAAAAAATTTGAAAGGCCTACGTTTTTCTTTAGTAACCTTTCGAATCTTCAATACAGCAGGCGAGTGGTCCGATATCCGATATGGTTGAAATATCGCATGCGATCCCGGATATTCTGTGGTGAATGGAAACTACTTGGCACAAGTAGACCTTTGATTTAATTATGAAAACGTACCACGATTGTCTAGGGATTTTTTCCTTTAAGCGTTTTTATTCAATTAGTAGTGCACAACCAAACACCTCACTGAAATAGGAAATGAAATCACTCAAATCACTCAACTAATCTATGTGGGGGGGGGGGGGGTGGGTGGGGGGGGGGGGGGGGGGGGGGGGGGTGGGGGGGGTGGGGGTACATTTAGTAGTTCGCTCATGCTCCGGTCGTGACGAGTATTTCTCATAAGCTTGGCAAGGATAAACCCACATCTCCACCACTAAGCTAAGGGAGTAACAAGTCTAAAAAGGTAAATTGGGTGAATATGACAAGGCTTAAAGGTTGATTACTCTTTTTAATCTCTATCGATACCAATATTCCAGAAAAGGGACAAAAACCCAATTGCACACCAAATCCTGATCGAGGACACTGTGATTTGCTCACTGCTATAACTCGAATAAGCTAAAGAATATGATTAAGTAATCTTCACCAATAGTATTACACCAACTAGGGTGACATAATCACACATACACATTCAAATCCATGAATGAGACACATGTGATTGCTTAAATCCCTCATTCGAGTAAACCAAAGGTTAGGATGAAGAATAATATAGGGTAGGGATTAGGCATGGGAAACATATATAATTGTTGTAAAATAATATAACGAAACGGATAGATTAAATCCAACCAATAAACAATAATGTTGCTAGCTACTTTCCTGACCATAGCCTTGAAAAAGACACAAATCACGACTAACTCACGCTTTAACACGGAAAACACACGCTTTGTTTGGTAGACATGAATTAGACTCAAAGATGTCTTATTCATCATTCTCAACGATCCATAAAAACAAACCTAGTTGGTGTTCCCATAACAACCAACTCCCATTCATCCATAATATAGTATAACAATAGTGGTGATATCTACCACTTTATACAAAAAACACATAGTTGGTTAATTTTGCGACCAACTTATAATAATATACGACAATACTCTACATCATTGGTTTATAGTACGTACGAATAATTGATTATCTCATAAATAATAAAGGGGGAATTACTTATATATCCCTACAAAAGCTCAAAATTGCATATATATCCAACTTAAATTTTTAATTGGTTATATATCCTTTCAAAAGCCAAAAGTTACATATATATCCAACTTAAGCTACTAATTGCATATATATCCTTAAAAAACTTTTGCAACTGCATATATATCATTTCTTAACCTTCATAATTGCATATATATCCTTTATAAATCTTTAATATGTCTTATATATCAAAATAATTATAAACTCTAAGTTATGATATTTATAAATTCATAAATAACAAAAGTAACATTTTTTCAAAGGTATGATGTTCCGAGGTTCAAATATAAACTTTGATGACCAAAAATAATACATCAAGGCAAATTTATATCACAAAAAAATCAACTTAAATAATATATAATACGAATGCATAAAATAAACTCATGAATATGTATCATGATTGTTATATATGTATATAAAAAAATATTTGTACAATGAAAGTGTATATTACTAACAACAAGTTTCTAAGTAAAGAAAAAGTAATTTTGAAAAATATTTTTTTTAATTAATATTATCATGTATTTTAGAGTTGTAAATTTATATTAAATATTTATTTGTATATATATATATATATATATATATATATATATATATATATATATATATATATATATATATATATATATATATATAAACTTATTTAAGGTTCACGATGATATATATGTAACTTTAAGTTTAAATTGAATATATATGCAATTTTTGAGTTTTTAGAAGGATATATATGCAATTATAAGTTTGAGTTGGATATATATGCAATTTTGAACTTTTGGAGGGATATATATGCAATTCTCCCAATAATAAAATCGGTTAAGTTTAGACGAACCGATTATCTCACAATCCTCTTCTTTTTTCTCTCTTACATTTTTTTGTATTTTTGTATTTTTTTGATTTTTTAAACAACTAGAAAACGAATAAAGGTGTAAAATTTCACCACTTCACGATCATAATAAATCTGGATAATAATTCCATAACGCTCATGACTCAGAAATAAAAATAATAGTGAAAGTAGTAAACACACGAAAAATAAAGAAACTAATTTCACATTCCCATTGCAATGTGCAATTCCCGACCTAACCAAAGATAAGAAATACGCACACGAACACAGGAAGTACACGCTTTTACACAAAAGCAACTAGCAACCAACCACAGACTTTAATCTACAGGGTAGGCTAAGGTGTAAAGGTGTAACGAAACATGTTTTAGTGGTGTAAGAAACGAAAGGAATGGCTCAGAAGGGTTTTCTAGGGGTATCTTACTCTAAAAATGAGAGTAACAAAAGGGTTTTATACGAGGGTTAACTAACCAGTGTACTTAGTTAATATCACATAATATTTGTAAACGACATAGGTCATTTGGTTTAATCCTAGAAATTTACCAATCTAGACAAGTCACTCCAATTATAAAAATAATACTCATTATGGTGGTCTCGAATAGTATACCAAGCCAAGTTCTAAAGTTTACTACGATCACTGGCACACTCATATTTGTGGAATTTTAGTAAAACGGGGGAAACGAAATAGGCTTAATCCTCATAATATGTAAATAAGGGTTATGTGTGCGGGTTATGCAACTGATAATCTACAAAAACATGCTATTTTTTTAAAAACTTAAGCATAAATTAGGCATATTCTTATGAAAATAAGGACAAGTAGCGTTCTAATTCTCCCCCCCACTTGAGATATACAACGCCCACGTTGTATAAATTTAACATGAAATACAGGAAATATAAAGAATTAGAATGAAAACTCCTCTGGGATTTGCTCGGTATGATCCTCCATGATGAGTTTATGAGCAACTATGTGTGTTGTGTTATGAAAAGCATCTGAATCCTAGCACGAACAACACACATAAGATTCTAGATTATCTGCATACCACCACTTTCTTCGTTCGCATTTAGTACGGCTCTGTCTTAACATAAAGAAAATCACAGCAATTCTATCTCCAAATAAATGTCGGTTACAATAAGAATATAAAAACAATAACTGTACAGTAAATTTGATACGCCATATCCATGGTGATGGGTATGCCATATTGAAACCTGTTAGAAAAATAACCAATACGGGTCAGAGGTTGAATACGGCGCATTCAGAATTCTGAATACGCCGTATTGACAAGTCTGACAATAAATTTTTAAAGGTACTGAAAAATAAAAAGATAATGTGTCCAGGGTATTCAATACGCCGTATTCATTAGGTTAGATACGCCATATCGACATACTAGGTAGAAAAACTTGATACAAAATTGAAATAACATTCCAGACTGTCTCCCGGCAAGCACTTTTGTTCATTAAAGAGTCTTTAAGTTAGACTCCCTTCAGCTTTACGTTGTACTCGTCACGAACCACCCTTCATCTTTCTTTTGAAAAATCTCTTGGTAGACGTAAGACACATTTTCTCCAGTTCTTACCAAAATATCATACTCATACTCCCTAATAGCAACATATTCTTCCGATGGTCCAGATGAGTATTATGACCTCGAACTTTTCAGATTTAAACATAGGTGGTTTCTTATAAGGTATCCTAAGTAGTTTGCTCCTCCTTTCTTTGAATCCTTCTTCCTCTTCATCAACATAGTAAGGTGCATCTTTTGGAATCAAGTAATCATCTAAGTCCCCGATATCATCATCATCATCATCTTTCATTGGCTCATTATCATCAAACCATTCTTGATTCGTTTGAATTCCATCATTATCATTATTTATTCTTGCACGATTCTTAAACATTTAACAAACATTGTTATAAGTGTCATAATTAGAATTGACATCGGTCTTTATGTAAGTTGTATGTTCATAATGTTCCCACTCATCATTAGGTAAATAATTGCTCCAAGCATCTTCACCCGATTCTTCCTCTTCTTTCTTTCCCCACCAATATTCTTCTAATTTCAACATTAATTCATAATCAAGTTCATGATAATTACTAAAACTTTCTTTTAACCAAGAGCAAATATTCTTTCCTTTTCTATTCTCATGTCCTCATGATCCTTCTAAGATAGCCTTTTATTTTAAAGTTTCTTCTTTTAAATCACCATATTCTAATCCTTCATACCACTCATAATCTTGAAAATAAATCATGTTGCCTACTTGAATCATTTCCGGTAAATCTCCTTCATTACAATATCCATCTTCTTTCTAGTTACACAGTGATCAGTACATTCTAACTTTTGAACGAAGAGACTTGCATTAATAACTATTCATCTGCTAAGTTCCTTCCAAATCCTATTTCCAATGCTGTTTTTCATCAAACCCCATGGCAATTATTATTCTTTATCATTTATAGTCGGGTCGGGTTAGTTTAGCTAGTCGATGTCGGGACTATAAATACTCCCTCCATACTTCCATGGAGGGGGAGAAGTTCACATTGGTAAAGTGTGAGTGTGTGTGTGATTCCTTTTTCTCTCTCAACCACACACATACAACTTCCAAATCTTACTATCTTTTCTCTTTTCTCTCTAATAAACATGGAACAATTTCTCTTCTATTTTAGCATGCCTCCGGATCATTGTTCAAAGGGTGAATCTATGTAACAATTGGCACCAGAGCATAGGGGGAATCCATGTTGTTAATCACTGATTCGAGTGGTGAATAAGCTCAAATTTTCGTGGCTTATTTTGAAGAAAAACTCCTTGATCTACATGTTAAACAGGTTAGATTGCTACCAAAATTATGGATTACACAAGCTCCTAGATCGATTTATAAGCTTAAAAAGGATGGCTTATTTTTATGTTCTAAGTGGAGGGTTGCTTCGTTTTTGATGATCCACGAATTAATGTTTGTTATTTCGTGTTTTATAATCATCTAACCACTTAATATGAAGCTCCTATAGCTTATTTGAGGAGCTAGTAAGCTTATTTGGATTGTTATTGCTTAAATCGTTCTTGAGTTCTTCGTGGCGGTTTGCTTATAATATTAGTTTCTTGGTGGCGGTTTGACAAAAAGAGGGGACAAGATCCGTGTTTTAAGGAAAAAGTACACGGCGGTTTGACCAAGTCAAAGGCGGGTTGATTAAAATAATCAAAATATAGCCGGCGAGTTGCCTCACAAGGTGGCGGTTTGCCATTTTTCTTGGCGGCGAGTTGCCGTTCTTCACGGCGGTTTGCTTAGGTGCACGGCGAGTTGATTATTTTAAGAGCAAAAAGAAATGTTACTCTGCCCAAATTCATAATCCAAGGCGGTTTGATAAAAGCTCTAAGTGGCGGTTTGATTATTTGATAGGCGACGAGTTGCCTAAATAGCTGGCGAGTTAATGATAAAAAAGGGCGACGAGTTGCCCATATAAGCGGCGAGTTATTCCGGCGAGTTGCTCAAGGCGGCGGCGGTTTGCCAAATTTGATGGCGGGTTGGTGTAAAATCTTGGTGGCGGTTTGGTCACAAAGGGGCGGCGGTTTGCTTGTCTCTTGGCGGCGGTTTGGCTAACTTTTGAGGGAGGTTTGCTTAATTTTCATATTAACATATCTCATAACAATGGACTTTAAACGACAAAGTTAAACCTTAACAAACCATCATCCTAAATCATTATCAAGGACTTTAAAGACACCAATGCCACACAGAAATCCGCGCATCAGGTGGGCATGTGACCGAATTTGGGAATATTATAATCAAAACAAGAACAACAAACAAACACCACAATCAACCATAACAACATACCACTCAAACAACAACACTTAATCCCAAAACGATCCTGAAAAGATTCACTTAAATGACAAAATGGCTAGAGATTCGGATTACGATGACATGTGATCACGGAGTTGATTTGGTATCCCTTATTTGCAATTGAAGTTGGATTTCACAAAGGCGTCTACTTATTTCATCATCGTGACTTTCTTCTATTTTCTATCGATTGATGACTTGCTTGAACGTATACATTTATGATTAAGACTTGGATTATCTAGTTTCCAGCGGTCAAGGGGTGGTTGGATGAAGACCTGGACAACTATCACTTAAAGGAGTTACGTTGTAGTACTCAGTGTCACACGCAGATGTCGATGTGGATAATTTCAAGAGGTGTTGTACTTCTTATACTTTTGATGGAGTATACGGTACTTAGAGATTTTCTTCTGCACCGTTCTTCAATCAACAATAGTGCAAGATTAAGTAACAAATTTGGGGGATTTTACTTCAGTTTCAAGTTTGGTATATCGGGTTTACTTCACCATGTGGTCATGACAATAGCCGACAGAATACGAGGTTGGTAAGTTAAACAGAGAGTTTAAAGGTTGAGATGTAATCAGCACTTCTCACGGGTATTTTTGTGCTATTCCAAGACAAAGATACTTCACAGTCTAAGCAAAATCTTCAAAGTTCTTTGATGACATTATTTTGTTTATCAAGATTTGTGCTTATGACTAGAACTTCTCGAGTATATGGACGTACACGACAATGATGCTTCCGAGAGTTCGCAACCATCATGGGGGAAAATGTGTACATTCGGGACTTAATTGACTTTGATGTTACCATGTCAACTTCCAGGGGGAAGTTTGTTAGCCCTAAAAAGGATTAGTATGGTTTGTGAAGTATTATGCAAACGTGAGAAGAACAGTTGCTGATTTCTCGCATGCACCCCGAACGAACATTCACCAAGCCCTAATGACAAGAAGTAGTGGTCGTTGGTGTGGTTTGACTTCTACAAAATTCCGCTGTGCACTTTGATGACAAGTAGAAGATTGTTCAAGCTACATCAATGTTTCAGAATCTGCTTAAGACAGGGAAGTTGGTTTGGGGGGAAGCTGATTCAGAAACTTCGCCAAAAAGGAGTCTATGAAGAAAGCTTTTCAAGACATGCTGCATGAATTGGGGGGAAGTTAATCCAACTCATGCATACTACAATGGTTTCTGTACAAGTAAAGACACTGAAGATCCAAGCTGGAGTACAAGTTTCAAGACCAGGAGAACTCAGAAGACATCTTCAGCTTAAGAAGACTTTATTTGTGTTGTATTTGTACCTGATAGGAACATTGTAAGTAATTCCATAAGTCCGCATATTGGGGGAAGATTGTTAGCCCTAAAATATGGTGACTAATCCGGAATTACATTTATCATTTATAGTCGGGTCGGGTTAGTTTAGCTAGTCGATGTCGAGACTATAAATACTCCCTCCATACTTCCATGGAGGGGGAGAAGTTCACATTGGTAAAGTGTGAGTGTGTGTGTGATTCCTTTTTCTCTCTCAACCACACACATACAACTTCCAAATCTCACTATCTTTTCTCTTTTCTCTCTAATAAACATGGAACAATTTCTATTCTATTTTACCATGCCTCCTGATCATTGTTCAAAGGGTGAATCTATGTAACAATAAGGCTAAGAATATAGTCTCAACGACTAGATGCTTATAACTCCTTCATATGGATCTCTTCGGTCCATTCGCCGTACGAAGTTACAGAGGAAACCGCTACACCTTAGTCATAGTAGATGACTACTCTAGGTATACTTGGACTAGATTTCTTAAGGACAAAACTGAAGCTTTCGATCAATTCGAAATATTTAGTAAGAAAATTCAAAACCAATTAGGATGTATAATAGTGTCAACAAGAACCGACCATGGTAGGGAATTTGATAATGAGGTGCAATTGGGAGAGTTTTGTAATGCCAATGGAATTACGCATAACTTCTTAGCTCCACGCACTCCTAAATCAAATGGCGTGGTTGAAAGGAAGAATAGAACACTTCAAGAAATGAGTAAGACTATGTTGAATTAGCAATCGTTACCACAAAAGTTTTGGTGTAATGCAGTAGACACTTCAACATACATTCTCAACCGAATCCTAATTAGAGCCATCTTAGGAAAAACACC
>BQNB010001400.1:22317-74303 GCA_026074375.1 Tanacetum coccineum | reverse complement strand
GTGGCTGCCTATAAGAGCTAGTTCCTGCTTTTTAATATATGAACTCACTCGAGTTCCTTGAGCTTGTCTCTTATTTGCCACACCATTATGGATCTCAGCAAATCCATTAATTAGATATTAAAAGGCATACCTTTAGGCCATTGAAAGATTTTCTTAAATGTCTTTTCAAGTATCTTGATGCATGAGGCAGAATCTCTCTTGAACTTAGTTAAGCAGATATGAATGTTATTACTGACAAGAAACCCGAGTTGCATACCTTCCTTATAAGAGTTACATGCCATTAGGATATCTTGTGCACGATTGCGAAAATGCCCAGCCACAAAAGGCTCAAAGTGCTAGACGCATCATGTAGCAATATATAAATATATATGTATAGATAGTTAGATAAAAACATATAAATTAAGCAACTGTAAGAACACAGAAAATCAAAAGGTTTTTAGTTACCTTGGGTGGTTTGGTCATGGTACAAACCATTGTTCTTAGTGATTTGATAAGGATATTGTCGTTGTATAGTAAGGAAGGTGATCCTCCAGCAACCGTAGCTCCCATCATCGAAAGTGCATTAAACAAAGTCTTCGTATAAAAAAACACAGCTTGTATGGAGACAAGATAATTGAGCATATTAGAAAACAAAAAGATTATTGTTGATGCAAAATTAACGTAACAAAGAAAACAAAAAGAATTATGGATGCAAACTTTATGATTATAATGATTGATCCATAGATCTTTATTTGCAGAGGCATGTTGTTTCTCTTGATGGGCCAGTAGTCACAGCAAATTAGCAAACCTATAGGATTAAGGAAACTTATAGTTTGTAGATGAATATCAATATTGTTTTGAAAAGTATCACACAAATAAGAGCTTGGCTAAGTTGGTTAAGGGCATACAATTTAACCAAACGTCCCAGGTTCTAATCTTGCAGCATACATAATTTTTATACAATTTTCGAAAATTCATGTCATGTGTGTGCCATGTCATCATTGAGGTGGCGTACAGTCACTAAATCATATTTATCCAGTCATAATTAGCCTCATATATATGTTATAGATATATATAGAGTTAGGATCAAATAAGAAGTTTTCTTAAAATAAGAAGGATAAGAAGTAACTATAACCGCATATTCGAGATGCACCGACTTAAATTAGATGCATCTCTATAATCTTAGATGCATTATAACGCATTATAATGTGTTTTCTAGCTTTTAATTAGATGCATATACGTATATTAGATGCATTTCATTTTTTCTCTTGTTTTTTGTTCCTCTGCATGTACCAAAATCATGAAAATCAATTTGCACCATCTACGCATTAAATTAACGTTCGAAACTCAAAATGATGCATCTAAATGAATAAAAATGCATCTAATGCAAGTCGTTGCATCTCAAATGTGTGGTTTTAGTCACTTCTCACCACTTCTTATTTTAATTAACTTCTCACTGGATCCCTGGTATATATATATATATATTGCTTTTAAAAAAATTAAACATACATTTATAGCATTCACTGTTACTGTACTTTATAACTCTACAACACGAAAAAATACTTATCTGAATTACTCGTGTATTTTTTGCTAAAGAGAAAATTGACTCAAACTAGTTACGATATGGGAAATGATTTGCACATTCCACATTTTAATTTGCACACTCAAAATGTTTGTTTCTTAACATTTATACCCCTATATTAATTAGTGAAGTGTGCACTTCAAGACATTAATGTTAAATGTATAAATGTCATGACACAATAATTTGAGTGTATAAATCAAATAATAGAGTGTGCAAATCAACTCCCTTAAAATATCAATCGTTCAAATAAAAGTCAACATATCGATTTTATCAATTTTTTTTCCAAAGAAATATGAAAATTTAAGGCTGCGTTTAGTTGGAGTAAAACACCCTTGTTTTCCACAATATGTTTTGTGGAAAATAAGGAAAACAGATATCGCGTTCATTTCGTCGTTTTCCAACAAAATTCTCTAAAAAAACACAAAATCCTTATTTTCTCTTTTTATACAAAAAACTAGAAAACAATTTTATTTTGTTTTCTCCGTTTTCCTTTTATGACACCCATATCTATTTTCCCCTTATTTCCTACATTTTATAAGTTTTTTGATGTTTATGTACGCTTACAGGCTTTTTTTACGTTTTCGTCCGTTTTTACGATTTCGTCTGTTTTTTTACGTTTTCGTCCGTTTTTTACGATTTCGTCCGTTTTTTACGTTTTCGTCCGTTTTTTACGACTTCGTTCGTTTTTTTACGATTTCGTCTGTTTTTTATGATTTCGTCTTTTTTACGATTTCGTCCTTTTTTACGTTTTAGTCACTCAGTAAGTTACCTTCAAGATGCACAGCCTGAGTCTACAAGAAAGACTCTAGCATTCAGTGAGGCGGTTCTCAGTGAATGAAGCCTGAGCCAAAGAAGAAGGTGATGGGTTCAGTGAGTTGTGGCAATAGACTCACTGAGCCTCATACGATCTCCAACAACTAGAAGACCCTGAAGACAAAAGACTGAAGAATAGGCGAGATTGTTTGAAAGCAGATAAGTCCAAGCTCTTATCACCTGAAGTCAACCTCTCCTGAATAGGGTATAAGACAAGTTTAGTGTCAGGACTGAACTTGAAAAGAGTATTTGTCCCATACTTAAAATAGAAATTGTAATAGAGACAAAGTTGTACAAATGTACTAGCCTATCAGCTTTGGGATTAGTGCTTACCACCCATGTGTGTGACCCTACCTATGTATAAAAACACTTAGGCTATATTTATATCCAAATAGGGGGAGATTGTTGGGCCAATTTTATTGCTCACTGATCTTTCACTTAGGATTTGAATACAAAACAACTTAAGTGTAAATATCCTTTAACAATTCAAGGTCACTGAGTGAATAGTCACTCAGTGAGTTACCTTCAAGATGCACAGCCTGAGTCTACAAGAAAGACTCTAGCATTCAGTGAGGCGGTTCTCAGTGAATGAAGCCTGAGCCAAAGAAGAAGGTGATGGGTTCAGTGAGTTGTGGCAATAGACTCACTGAGCCTCATACGATCTCCAACAACTAGAAGACCCTGAAGACAAAAGACTGAAGAATAGGCGAGATTGTTTGAAAGCAGATAAGTCCAAGCTCTTATCACCTGAAGTCAACCTCTCCTGAATAGGGTATAAGACAAGTTTAGTGTCAGGACTGAACTTGAAAAGAGTATTTGTCCCATACTTAAAATAGAAATTGTAATAGAGACAAAGTTGTACAAATGTACTAGCCTATCAGCTTTGGGATTAGTGCTTACCACCCATGTGTGTGACCCTACCTATGTATAAATATAAGTCTTGTAACGGAGTAGATGTTAAATTTGTGCATTCAAAGTCGTATCTTTCACAAATACATCTACTCCTCCAAATCTACTAAGTTCCCGAGCAAGCTCAGTTGGTTAGCATAGGAGTTAACTTTGCATAACACTTTAGGTTTACGCAAAGTTATTAGCAATGTTGCAAAAATCGCGAGTCGCTAGCCGGGCGGTCGACCACTATGTAGCCTTTAATCGGTCTAGGCGCGATTAATCAGTGATTAATCGGTTTTGCAAATTTTATATATAAATTTCAAAGTTACTTATATGAGATAGATACAACACTTTAAATGCACTAAAATTAAATGAGTTCAAAGTTACATTGTTCAAAACATAAACATAGATAATAAAGTTAACAGTTAACAATTCAAAGTCACATTGTAAAAAAATAATGTTTGACTTTCGTTGACCGATTAGGCCGATTTGATCGATTTTTGTCCGATTTGACCGATTTTTGACCGATTTGACCGATTTTTGACCAGACCGAATTTTCACCCGATTTGCCTTATTTTCTAAGGTGTATGGCCGAGTAGCGATTAATCGGCGATTACAAGGCCGCCTAGGCCGATTTTTGCAACATTGGTTATTAGTGAGGAGATCACACACACATTGTCATTCAATCTTCATTGTAGTTCCGCATACAATGGGGGTATAATTCTTAATAAAAAGAGTTAAACGTTGAAAAGTTACTTTTGTGTCTTTTACTTATTAGTTATATTTACTTGCACAAAACCTTTTCAAAGAACAAATATCCTACTTTATTTACTTGTCATGAGTTAGTAAATGATAACTTTGTAGTTATCTTTGATGATATAGTTTTGCATGCTTTTAATTGGTGTCATAGTCGTTGTAATAGAAAGTTTTCTTGGGTGGATTGGTTCAAAAACCCCCACTTAATTTCTTTGTAATTGTTTTCTTCTAGCAGCTTGCTAGTTTTATAAAAGTTGCCGTTCAAAAAAAACTAAGAGGGAACAACAAAAAACAATGTTTTTTTTTTCTTTTATCAAAGCACAGGTGGTCAAACAATTTTTTAATTTTTACTTTTTTAAGATATAAAAATATATTTCTCTTCTAGTAATTGTCTAACTTTTTTTGTAACTTGATATGGAACATGAGATTTATGTTATATGCAACATCTAGGTTGATGTATTTTTTCTAGTTAAATTAGTTTGTTAATAACTTTATTTAAAATAAATGTTTATAACTTTATTAAAAATTGTCTCAAAAAATATCGGTGTCTTATTTCAGTCAGTAAAAAAAACTTGTTAACATACGTTTTTAGGCAAAATATTTGCTTCGGTTAACCCATTGGAAAACGTACAATTAAAATCATTCAGACAATTATGAAAAAACAAATAACATTTTTTTATTCAGACTCTGACATAGTTTCCACCTCTTACCAGTAAAATTTTGTAGTCATATTCAGACCTAAAACATCTTAATGAAACAAACACACCCTTAGATTTAGCTATCGATAGTGAAAGTTATTAAATTATTTTAGTATTAAACGTTTATCTAAATAACACTTTTCGGGTTGTATCACGCAACTTGATCAGGTTGGTTTCGTCAGGATATCATTTTTCTAAATTAACTAGTTTTAATCCCCGTGCACGCACAGGGCTTATACATTATGTTTTTTTTTAATATATATATAATTTTTACTTTTTCAGTTTTATAAGTTATATAAAGTTTAAGGGGTTATTTGTTTTTTTTAAGTTATAATAAAATTTGTAAATTTATAAATTTACATTTAACTCTATATAATTTATTTAAAATTAAACCACTAAAGTTTTATTAATTACTTACTTTTTTTTTTCAAGTTTTTGTTTTTATAAATTTGACACATATATTTTTTTGTGTTTTTTTTTCTCCATCAGATTTCTCTACCAAAATAATGACAATTTTGGAAGTATTTAAGCTTTTTAATTAAACATATATTCAAAAATAATAAAAAATTAAAAGCATCATACCTAATACGGAATTTTTTTTTTTTTGAAATGTAAAAGTCCTCACTTTTCGTTTTCCTTTACTAGGTAAAAGATTAGGCTTGTATATCATTTTACTAAATACTAATTGGTTGTATTGGTACAACTTCATAAATTCCAATCAGAATTACAATTTTATATTTGTGAATCTACCTCACTTTTGATCCTCAAAGTCTAGACCTTGAAAAGCTTATCTATACTATTATATAAAGCATTTATAATGTGGGTCCCAACAAAAATTAAGATAAGGAAGTGCAATCTTGATCATCCATCTTATTTTAGAAAATCACATCAAAGGGTGACATGTGTCACTTTTTAATTAAAAAATCACTTTTATTTTTAATTTGACGTATCTTTTTTATCTTTTTATTTTTTTTATGATTTAATTTCAACGTATTTTCTAAAATTTCGTTATCTTTAATTCAACATCCATTATGATATATTTTTATAAATTTTTAGCTTCTCACATTTTTAGTGGGTTTATTTTGAATTTTTTAACAACTTTAACTTTAATTTGAATACAAACTTGATTCGTAAAAGATATATACTTTTGGAGACAATGTTTGATGGGTAAGAGAGTGTGTGAGTCATTATACAATCGAGAATGATGTTAATATGATGTTGCGGGAAAGCTACGAAACCCAAACAAATGAATTCTCTAAGCGGGTAAAGAATTGCGGAGCGAGTTGGGTTAACAATTTTTATCGCCGCCGCTATGCGCGGGTATCCAACTAGTATAACTCAATATATACTAACTAAAAGCTTATATACTCTTACACAATGTTTTGAAAACCGGGTTTTGAATCGACCCGGTCAAGTGGTTGAGAATTTTGTTTGTCTTTCTTCAACTTTTTCTCGACCTTAAATTCCCCATAGAAGTAAGAAGTAAATCCCCACAGAGACAAAACGAGTGCAACACCTTTCTCGGCTTGAAACTTCTCTTTGTAAAATACGACAGCTAATACTTCTGTTACTGGAAGAAGAGCAGCGATTATGACCCCCGATAACAACGAGGATGCACAAAAGATCACTCCTATAGCTCCTAGAAAGAAGCATTGCCAAAGTAAAGCGCTAGCACACAATATTGCGTAATATTTTGCTTTCCCTAGTTCAAAATCGTTTGCTTCCCTTGGGATCACCTATACCACAAACATATGTGCAATTCAATAAAGGACATAGTAGTAGAAGAAATTTACGGCCAACCTATACGTATTACGTACTACAAAATAATTAAGTACTTAAAGAGTTCAAAATCGACGAAAAAATCTTCACCTCGTATACAACCTATACGTACTTGTAGGAAATTTTCTTTTAATAAAAAACAAACTTAAAAAAAGAAAACTATTAAATCATCTAGATGATTTAATAAGGAATTTAACTACCCACTAAACCTTCTGATATGTTCTACATTCACATGTTAATCATGTTTAAAATTTTGCCACTCTTTAATTACATGGTGGGGGCAGATAATGGTGACTTATTTTTTGAGAGACAAATTACAGTTAAAAAGACAAAGTTGTGAGGTCGAATGAGAATCTAGAAGCCAAGGCGAGTCTGGTCCAACCAATGTTGCACATAATGGACACCTACAACCAAAACCAATTGCTTTAGAGTAAACTTTATGTAGCAGTAGTAGTAGTTTTTTCTTTCTTCTCTGTTTTATAGCAATTCATATTACTTATAAAAAGTTCATACTACCGGAGGTGGAAAATTAAAGTAACGCGGAAGCAAGTAGCAATATTTTACACCGTAGAACATAACTTCTTGGAGGAAGCTAATTAGTTTGGTCTTAATTAGGAAAAAATAAGTCAGGCACATAAAGAATGTGTACGTGTCAAGATTTTTTGGTCGATTTGAACTCTTTGAGTACTTAATTATTCAGTCAAAATCGAACGCCATTTGGTAAAGCTAAGCACAAATTATTTGTTATGACTTATTATCCAGCATATCGACCCTAGAACATAGTGTTTGTAAACAGAGTTATACCTTGAAGTCGCCATTGGCAATCATACCGATCATACAAAATGCGGTAGCAAAAAAACACATAACCATCTGAATCTCTACGACCAACGTGTACGTAATCTCCTGTTTCGCCTTGTTATAGGTTAACTCGATCAACGGCAAAACAAATCCATACAACAACCCCGCGGCAACTGTCATAACAAACCCCAACGTATACTCCTTCTTACTTTCACCTTTCGGCCTATCATTACTCGTATGCAAGGCCAACACACCAGCCCCAACTGTCAATAACACGACCGCATTAACTGAATAAGGTGTAAACTTTTGTTTCACAAGTATATAAGCAAAGAATGCTAAGAAAGCGAGATGGGGGGCTAGGATTAAGGCGGATGTGGAGATTGGGAGGCGAGCAACCCCATAAGCGTAAAGATAGTCATCCAGACCCGTTATGACACCTATGAATGCTACAGCGAAGAATAACCTAGGACGCATGTAGACTAATGTTGTTGGTTTGTTTTTTTGGGTCGTACGACGATGTAAGTATAGGATTATGAGGATAATGATTATAACTGGCCAACCTGCGGTTTCAAGGGAGGATGATAACCAAACACGCTTGCCACCGTGGATAAAATAGAGCCGCGTGATCAAGGGACCACCACAGTTTCCGATAGCTAATAAGATACAACTAAGAATTAGAAGTGTCTTCCTAGCAGCTGGGCTAACTTTAGCCGTTATAGGCGCGTTTGTTGCATCTTCATGGTTTTCCATTGTATCAAAGTAATTGTAACTAATTTAGGAAAAATAATACTAAGTAGTAACTAAAACCAGTGTTAGGACAAATATCATAGAAAAATGGTGATGTATGATGTATTTTGCATTATTGGTAGATTTTTTCCACATTCCCACTATCACTATCAAGAAGGATAAATATCTACCTAAGTTTATATATATATATATTCAAATTGTGTCAAATTTTGACACTTACGTAACTGAATTTCTATTCATAATGAATCATATAAATGATACCATTAGCTATAGTATACATGCACTTGTGTGAACATTACACAATAGTACAGATAATTAAAGATAATTAATCATATACTGAATGAACAAGAAACTTGAAATGAAAGCAATATGTATGCCCATAGAACGCAATCTACACTTTTTGAATTTGAGCATTTGAAATTAAACTGTGAGGATACTTCATGGGATGATATATCACATATGCATACGGCCGGTTCTTAAAAATTTTATGTTCTGCAAGGTGTTGATCAAACTGCTTCTACGTACTATAAGTAAGGTGTACTCCAATCCAATGTATTAGACCATAGATAAGTAGTTATATAGTATTGGAGTTCAAACCGGGGAGATCGAAGCTTTTGCTAACCGTTTGGGGATTTCATCAGGCAAGATGCCATTTACGTATCTTGGAATTCCGATTGGTGTAAACATGAAAAGAGTCGATAGTTGGAATATAATTGTTGAAAAGTTTAAAAATAGATTGGGGAAGTGGAAAACGAAAATGATATCATTTGGTGGGAGATTAACGTTAGTGAAGTCCATACTTGGTAGCTTGGCTCTTTACTTCTTTTCTTTGTTTCGTGCCCCGATGAGTGTCCTTAAGAACCTCGAAAGTTTGAGAAATAATTTTTTTTGGGGGCGGGGGAGGAGGGAGATGTAGAAAATAGGAAAATGGCGTGGGTTAAATGGGATGTGGCTCTAAACAAGCTTGCATTTGATGGCTTAAATATTGGTAACTTAAAAGCGTCCAATTGGGCTTTAGTTGCTAAATGGTGGTGGAGGTTTAGAATAGAGGGAGATAGATTATGGGTTAGAATTATAAAAAGTATTTATGGTGAGGGTAGGGATTTCAGAGAGGAACATGCAAGTAATAGATTGGTTGGGGGAAAATGGGGAGAAATTGTAAAGGTGGGTCGGATGATAAATAAAACGGAGGTAAATTTTTGTAGCACTTTTGTTAAAAAATTAGGTGGTGGAAATAATACCATTTTTTTGTTATTCTTACTAAGAATTTCTTAGTGACAAATTTTTTGCTATATAGACTAGAAATTAATTAACGAATCACGGTTGGTGAGAAAAGAATATGGGAAGGGGAGTCATGAGGTTGGCATTGGGATTGGGCTAGAAATCTAAGAGGTAAGGGGCGGGTGATCTTGATAAATTGACGGATTTAAAAAAAAAATTGTTCCAAATGTGTTAGAACTTGATTCATGGAGGTGGATACATGACGACGATGTAATCTTTATGGTTAAGATATTAAAAGAGATGATTGATGACAAGATACTAAAAAGACGAATGGAATACACGAGACGAAGTGGAACAAGCTCGTCCCAAGGAAAATATGTATTTTTATTTGGCGTCTACAAAAAAGAAGACTTTCAGTGTTTACTTGGCTTGATCACCTTGGTAGGGACCTAAATTCGACGCTTTGTCCACATTGTAAAGACGAAATAAAACGGTGAAACATTGCTTCTTAAAATGTCCAAGGGTTGGAATAAAGTTTTTAAGTGGTGGAATATGGGACGTTTCATGTCACACCCCCAAATAGGGTCCCGTCGAAATAGATAACCGGGGAGTGACGTGTCAGGGATATCACAATCTCAAGGTACAAAGAACGACCTCTAAAGGATATCTTTTGGAAAATCATACTTATTGCATTAATAAAATAAATAGTCTTACAATCATCCCAAAATAAGTTTTCAAAAGTTGCGGAGGCGTAAATAAAGTTTGATAAAAGTTTAACAAGCATGATAAATTAGAAGTCTTGAAAATGGCTGTCACATAGAAAGAAGACCTCAACTAGCACCTTAAACATATATCCAAGCTAAGCACCTGAAAACATTGCTTAAAACGTCAACAAAGTTGATGAATTCATAGGTTTAGTTTAAACGAAATAAGGTGGACCACAAGATCTGAAACGCATGTGACAATTATAACAAATACAATTTCTCATGAAAAGCATTTACGTTGCACTAAGCTCATGTAACCGAAGCTAATAACGAAAGTAGCATATATAATCATGCCAGGTAAAGTAAAGCTTGCCCAAACAGGTATCCGACCAAAGATAACCTAACGAAATTCCGACATGGTATACGTCCGTTAGTTCGGTACCTCCGAAACTAGTAAGCGCTACTTACCCGGACGGGGATAATTAGGCCCAATAGATTTATTTATAACACTCGCGCTCACTTAACCAGTATGGTCGGTCAAGAAATTAGCGGTTCATGATGAAATGGGCAGTAGTGGTCTCAACGCAAAAATTAGGCAGGGAAAATCTCACGTAAAGTACTTGTGTCCAGTTTTGAAAAGCAAACAATGTTCTCACCCTAAATGTTATAAAACGTGAATTAACAGTAGAAAAAGTGGGGCTATGAATTCACAGTAAATGGTGAAGTAAAGCAGCTGAAACGAATGATCACGCGTTGCTGCACAATTGTGCTAGGTCTCGACTGTTAATGTTATATAAAGTTTTTACGAAAATTCGGCATGACCCGTCCGTATATATCCGTTTTCCAAAGTCATAGACTTTTATTTAAAACACTTTCAAATGTATTCCATATTTCACAAAAACGCCAAAACCCTACGTTATATCCAAAACTAGTTTTCATTGTCTAAATACCACTTTAAGTCCATATGATCAAAACGCTTATAATATACATAGGTTTTATAAATATTCAAGTTACGATATTCATAATTTTAATTTATAAGTTCAAAATAAGTAATAAGCCCTTATCAAAATAAGTCGAAAGTCCAATGGATCTTCATTGGGCTTTTAGGCCCAATAAGCCTAAACGAACGATTCGAAATGCAATAAGACCCAAAGTAGACCGACAAGCAACCCAATAAGCAAATAAGCAAATAATAAGCCATAAATAAGCCATGATAAGCCAACCAAATAGCCAAGCCGTGAGCTTTAAGCCATGGTTTGGGCTTGGTTATTGGGCCGAGGCCCACGAAAGGGAAATAAGCACATATGGGCTTATTTATTAAGCCCAATAAGCTTATTCCTTTATAAGCACTCAAATAAGCTATGAAAATAAGTTAGAAAAATAAGACAATACTCAAATAAGCTTAAAGTTCAAACCTTTATGGTTTCTTTTTATGTTCGACGCATATATAAGCCCAAATAAGCCATTCGAGCTTATTTATAAGCTAAAAATAAGCAAATAAACTTTTAGTAAATATTTCTTTATAAAAGTACCACCATGACAACACAACTAATATTTCTTTTATTTCATTTTTATCATTTTCGAACCAAGCATAAACCCTTTTGGGGTTTATGTATAATTTGAAAGCTTTGATTTTTATAAAACGATTTGTACAACTAGCTTATTCATATAACAAGGATCAAGGAAGTACAAGAATATTATGGACAAGATAAACTTACAAAGATGATGATTAAAAGATGATCAAAGACTAAAGAATACCCAAACGATGTTCTAAATACCCAAATAACTATACGAATCAACCCCGAATAACCTTTATCTTCAAATGATCTTGATCAAAAATTAAAGGTGTGTTTATGTGGGTTTTTGGTCGCGAATGAACAAGAGAAAAAAAAAAGGAGAGTTGAGAGCGATTGTTTGTTCTTTCTTGAATGAGATATATGTTGTGGAGAAATGAAGAGAACTAGTCTTTAAAATGAATTAAGAAAGGGATTCTATGCACCAAAAATAACTAGGAACATTTAGCTAGAAAAATGGGAGTGTGTGTGTCCTTGGGGGTGGCGGATGAGCAAGGAAAGGGAGGAATTGGGTACCAATTTGATCTGCTTAAAATTCAGAATAAGTTCCTAGGCTAGATATATTATTCTGCATGATATTTTTAAATTAGCGGATTACGCAAAAACCTGATAAAAACGTAAAATCCAAAAAGAAATTTCCAAAATTTTGATATCAATCCGAAACGTAAAAACGCGACAACGTCGAAAGACTACTTTAATTAGCAACCCGGGAACTTCCAGTAATAAATTCTCAGATATACATGGGTGAACTCCCCTATACAACGTAAAATTACACGTAATCATAAAAAGTCCAACTATAGCACGAAAAGTCAACAATGACATTTATAAATTTTTAGAGGGTGTACATCCTTTTCCCCTTTAGAAAAAATTTTGTCTCAAAGCTTAAACGTTATGTTTGGTGCATAAACTGATTTTGCAAATAAATGCGAGTATTTCTTCTGGAACTGGTCCTCGCGTTCCCAGGTGAATTCGTGACCTCCCGCGAGTTCCAACAAACCTTAACGATCAAAATACGACTTTGCTTTAGACGCTTGACCTCACGGTCCATGATCTCGACGGGTTCTTCAATGAAGTGAAGCTTATCATCGATGTGGATCTCATCTAACAGGATTTACTCGTGTTTATCGAATAAACACTTCTTCCAAGTTCGATACGTGGAAATACTATGGACTCCTGCGAAGTTTCTCTGGAAGTTCGAGTCGATAAGCGACGGTCCAACCATGGCAAAAATCCTTGAATGGGACCCGATATAACGAGTGTTCGGCTTTCCCCTTTGCCAACCGTATCAACCCCTTTCTATGGCGACACTTTTCAACTGACCTTATCTCCCACTTGAAACACAAGGGGATTTGTATCACGTCACATAACCTTCGTGAAGATCACGAGTGGCTTTCATTCGGCTCTTAATTTGAATGATCTTCTCTGTCGTTTCATGACCAATCTCTGGGCCAGTGAGCTGACTATCTCCAACTTTAGCCCAACAGATTGGGGATCGGCACTAACGACCATATAACGCCTCAAACGGTCAGGCTTTAATACTAGATGATAGCGTTTTGTACGAAAACTCTACAAAGGCAAGTGTCTATCCTAGCCTTTTCTGCAATCAATCACGCATGCACGAAGCATATCCTCTGCGTTTGAGGAGGTCCACTCGCATTGACTATCCAACCTGCGGGTGATAAGCTGTACTCATATCTAATCAAGTACTTAAAGCTTCCTGAAGCGATTGCCAAAAATGAGACGTAAACCTACTGTCTCGATCTGAGATGATTGAAACTAGCACTCCATACCTTGAGACGACTTCCTTCAAGTACTGTCTCGTCAATTTCTCCATAGAATATGTTTCCTCCATTGGCAAGAAATGAGCAGACTTAGTGAGACGGTCGATGATTACCCAAATCGTGTCTTGACCGATTGGCGTCTTTGGCAACTTAGTCACAATGTCCATCGTAATATTCTCCCACTTCCATTGTGCTATCTTAGTTTGAACCAGCAAACCAGACGGTTTTTGAAATCGGCTTAACCTTAAGGCACACGTTAAACACATATGACGTAGTGGCAATCTCTGTTTTCATGTTGGGCCACAAGTACAGCTTCTACAATCTGGTACACCTGTCCGATCCAGGGAGGATGAATACTTTGATTTATGTGACTCGTGTATAATCAACATACTTAAGTCACCAAGACAAGGTATCCAACTCCTATCTCATACACAACATTTCATCCAAATGAGGTTCGAGCTTCTTAATCAATCATGCCACATAAATATTTGGTTCCATAATTCTCTTATTTCCTTGCCTCATCTTGAGCATTCAAAATTTGCACGGGAAGATTCAAACCAATAGTCATAAATAGGGCTCAAACTCGTAGTGGCTTGATCCTTTCCTTTCGGCTCAATGCATCTGCCACCACGTTCTCCTTTCCCAGATGGTAACGTATCTCACAGTCGTAATCACTTAGCAGCTCTAACCATTGACGTTGTCTCATGTTCAACTCTTTCTGATCAAGAATATGCTGTAAACTCTTGTGATCAGTGAGCACGGTACACTTCGTGCCATACAGATAGTGTCTCCACATCTTCAGGGCGAACACTACTGCTCCTAATTCCAAATTGTGTGTCGTATAATTTTTCTCATGAATCTTGAGTTGACGAGATGCGTAGGCTATGACCTTATCCCTTTGCATCAAAATGGCACCTAAACCTTTATGCGAGGCATCACAATAAACCACAAAGTTATCACTACCCTCTGGTAAGGCAAAAATCGGTGCACTACACTATTTTTGATTCAGTATCTAGAAAGTAGCTTCCTCCTTTTCTCCCCAATCAAACTTCATGTTTTTCTGAGTCAATTTTGTCATAGGCTTGGTGATGTGGAGGTTGCGAATACTTCACAGGAAGTTTTACAATCCCCTAGGCAGTGTACCTAATCGTTGCAGTGTAGTATAGGCAAGACTCGGGGTTGTTATCGTTCTTTAGGGGAATAGGTTGGGAAGGCTTGATCACGGTATAATAGAATTCTAGGGGTTGAGAGAAGATTATTTTTGTGTTTTTATATTTAATAGAAAGCAAGTAAATCTATGGTTCGAGAGGTTGGTTTGTTTAACTAATTACTAAACTAATTAATATCTAATCTACTGGTGATAACTTTATGATAAGCAAATGTATTTACCTAATCATGCACTACTTCTCAGATTGCTTCTCCTAGATCCGTTGCTTTGTCACACTTGTGATGATTTGTCTAAGTATTTCCTAGGTCATGAACGGATTACACGAACCCGTTGTCTATTTAATATTCCATAAAGGCAACGCACAAGTAAGATAGTATGAAGACTATTACATGGCCCCTAAGAGTATATTAAATGCATGTGAAATAACTTAAGAGTGATCAACCATATAATGGGTAAGGTAGTATGAAGACTGTTACCGATGGTATCCTTTCTACACTACTCGCGTTTCCCTAGACATATCAACAGCGATACAAACAAAAGCTAGTTTTCTAAAGCCTAACGCGCACATTCATCAACAAGAAGCAATATCAAAAGGATCTACAATCTAAGTTTCATGTAATCATAGATAAATACAAAGTTGGGTTTAGCCTCGCATGTTATAAAGAAAGCAAGAAGATAAACCAGTCAAACAACACATAGACATATTGAATGATTAATGATAAATAACCTTACTTGATTAAAACATGGATCCAAGGTAGTACAATAGGGTTGTGAGGCCCTAAAACGACCTATAAAGCTCCTAAAACGACTAGGGTTTGTCTCCCTAGGTTTATACAAAGTTATCCCAAAGTTACACACTAAAACCCTAAAAACAGATTTATATTTATAGAGATGTCGACGCGACGGCGTCGCTTTGTAATCCTGAAGCCGTCGCCACGTAGATGATTCTAGATCCTCTTTATGTCGACCACGTCCTGACGCCGTCATTAGATAGATCACGACGGCGTCGCTTTATGCTTGCGACGCCGTCTCCAGCCACTGTTTGCATAAATCTTCAAGAGATATGGTGTAGGTCCGTAATCTTGTCCGTTTCTTCTCCAAATGAGTCCAAGTCACGTGTATTTCCTCCAAAAGCCATCCAAGTGCTACAAACCTGAAAACAAATGATTAAGTACGTAATATGGGCATATTAGCATTATTTAGGGGGTTAAATGACCCCGAAATAGTGTACAAAATGACACCTCATCACTTGGCAATTTTTGAAAAACCTTCGATGAATCATCGGTAATAACCAGCAAGACCTAGAAATTGACGAATCTCGGTTGGAGTCTTGGGTGACGCCCAATCCTTGATTGACTCAATCTTAGCAGGATCAAGGTGAATGCCTTCACTATCAATCATGTGACCGATAAATTGCACCTTCGGGAGCCAAAACTCACACTTTGAAAACTTGGCATACAATTCCTCCTTCTTAAGTAATTCTAATATTAACTTATTATGCTCTTCATGATCTCCTTTGCTCTTGGATTAGATCAAAATGTCATCAATGAAAACAATCACGAACTTGTCTAGATACGGCTTACACACCTGATTCATCAGATCCATGAATACCGCCTGTGCGTTGGCAATCCAAAAGGCATTACTTGAAACTCGTAGTGACCATAGCGAGTGCTAAACGCCATCTTTAGGATGTCATCCTCATGAACTCTGAGTTGGTGATAATCGGACCTCAGCGTCGATCTTTGAGTAGACACTTGACCCTTGCAACTGATCAAACAAGTCGTTGATTCTCGGAAGTGGATATCGATTCTTTACTGTAAGCTTGTTTAGCTCACGATAGTCGATACACATTCGAAAAGATCCATCTTTCTTTTTGATTAAGAAAACTGGAGCTCCCAGGGTGAGGAACTGGGTCTTATAAATCCTTTGTCAGAAAGTTCCTTTAGCTGAGTAGACAATTCCTGCATCTCTGACGGTGCTAACCGGTACGGGGATCGTGCCACGGGTGCATGCCCGGGACCAAGTCGATTTGAAATTCAACTTGTCGCATCGGCGGAAGTCCAGGAAAATCTTCTAGAAAGACTTCCAGAAAATCCCGTACTGTCGGTACGTCCTCAATTCGCTTCTCTTTCGACTTATCTTCAGCCTTCTTCTCCATAACTTAAGCCAGAAACACTTGGCATCCTTTATGAATATACTTCTGGGTCTTGGTACACGAGATGGTACTCAATCTCGACTTGTCTCCACCGCTACATCCATCTTCTTGGATCTCCAGAACTTCATTCCCATAGGGGATACGTACGACCTTCTCGTCACAGATAATCACGGCGTGATATCTTGACAGCCAATCCATGCCGATAATGACGTCGAAACTTCCTAGTTCTATGGGCATTAAAGTATTCGTTTATGAAATTCTTTCGTCAGCTAGTTCACTGCCCCTCATGATGTAATCTGTACTTGTTGCAGCAAGGTAGTGGCCCAGCATATCCCCTCTTTTCACTGTTCCCAACATTGTATGCTCTGGCCACATTATGCCCATTACCATTTTGTCTCTTAAACGGTGGTTGTTGCACCCGATTATCTCTTAAATTGTTATCAAATCTCCTCTTATTCTCTACATTCCTTGTAGCATAACCTTTAGTTTTTAGTCTATCAAGTTGTTGGCAATATGGACAGCATCCTGGAGTCTCGTAGGCTCTGTAGCAATTACATTCCCTTAAATGTTATTGGGGAGACCTCCTATGAACTTCTTAACCCGATCCTACTACTCGAGGACCATCTTAGTGCACAACAGTACCAGTTCTTGGAACCTTTGGGTATACGCAGTCAGGTTATTATTCCTCATGGTCAGGTTTCACAACTCAGTTTCCATTTTCTGAATCTCATTCCTAGGACAATACAACTCTGTCATCAGCTTCATGAGTGCCTTCCACGTCATGGCATAAGCAGCATCAGTCCTAACTATTCCCTTATGAGAGTTCCACCAAGTCAATGCACCGTTCTACAAAGTGCATAAGGCATACTTCACCTGATACTTCTGTGGAAAGTTATTGATGTGGAATACCATCTCCATCTTCTCAAACCATCTAGTCATCCCAACAACTCCTTCAATCCCTTTGAAGTTAAGTGGTTGACATTTCACAAAATCTTAGTAGGTGCATTCACATGCAACTGGCACAACACCTCCAACATTCACGTTAGGGTTTTCATCTCCATTTCCTCTACCCAGTCCATTCCCATTACCAGTTCTGCCTCTATTTCCATTATCGTCCCCCATTGTCATCTTCATGTCCGTCCCCATTCTCTCTTATGGGTTCGCGATTTCGGTAAGCTTCCAAAGCTTCTGCCATATGTCGTTCGATCATTTCTTCGATCGCAACATGGGTCATTCTGGTACACGTAGCAACATGCATTGTTCTACATCGTAAAGAGTATAACACGGTGAGATTTTCTGGTGGGATGGAATCACCATATGTTAGGAACACGAAAGTGTCGGTCACTTCCATAGATAACCTTAGGTTAGCTCGTAAGTTACATTTCTGGAAAATTTATAGGCTAGTTAGCTAAAGCCCATGGACAAACCCATGAAGGCCCAAGCCCACGATCTATTTTAAGTATATAAACACCTCTCCATGCCTTGGAGAGGTGGTTGGTTGTTCATTTTTCACACATCATAATACATTTCTATCTTATGTTTACTTTCTCTCTCTAAGTGTTCATCTAACCTTTTCTCTCACTAAAACAACCTCTCTTCTCTCATCAAGTATGTTATCAGATTAGTCTACAATTGGTATCAAGAGCCATGGAGTGGTGTGCTTAGTTTTTTTGTGTTTGTTTTTGGTTTATTTTCTTTTACTTGTCCGTTCGTCCTTTTTCTTTCTTTTTTCTTTGTTTTCGAAGCCTTTATGTTCTAGTATCTTTCGGATATAGGTGTACAAGCTTTGAATCAAGAAAAATATCATTTTTGGTCATCTTTGTGTTCGAAAACTTTAAAAAGAACAAAATCTTGATTTTAAATTTTTTTGCTTAAAAACCTTAAAGTTTTTATTTTTCTTGTTTCTATAGGTTTAGTAACACTAGTTGTAGAAGTATTTTTGTAAAACAACTATCAAAAATGTGTCTTTTTGTGTTTTAAAACTTTGGGTTTTGAAATAGTAAAGTCGAACAACTAAAGTCGAACAACTAAATTTGAACAACTGAATTCGAACAACTAAAGTCAAACAACTGGAGTCGAACAACTGAAGTCGAACAACTAAAGTCGAACAAAAAAAAATGAAGTCGAAAACTTAAAGTCGTAACATATGAAGCTCGAACAACTAAGTCGTACAATGAAGTCGAAAAACTAAAGATTCGAACAATGAAATTTTGACAATTGAAGTTCAAACACTGATAGTCGAACAACTAAAGTCGAACAACTAAAGTCGAACAACTAAAGTCGAACAACTAAAGTCGAATAACTAAAGTCGAACAACTGAAGTCGAATAACGAAGTCGAACAACTGCTCCTAATTCTAAATCATGTGTCGTATAATTCTTATCATGAATCTTGAGTTGACGAGATGCGTAGGCTATGACCTTCTCCTTTTGCATCAAAAAGGCTCCTAATCATTTATGCGAGCAATCATAATAAACCACAAAGTTCTTACTACCCTCGGGGTAAAAGACAAAACTTGGCGACTATACATATTGTGTTTTAACATCTAGAAAGCAGCTTCCTCCTTTTCTCTCCACTCAAACTTTATGCTTTTCTGTGTCAATTTCGTCATAGGCCTGGCGATCTTCGAAAACCTTTGATGAATCGTTGGTAATAACCAGCAAGACCGAAAAATGAACAAATCTCGGTTGGGGTCTTGGGTGACGCCTAATCCTTGATTGACTCGATCTTAGAAGGGTCAATGGGAATGCCTTCGCTATCTATTCACGGGACAGAGAAATTGCACCTTCTGTATCCAAAACTCACACTTTAAAAACTTGGCATACAATTTCTCCTTCTTAAGTAATTCCAATATTAACTTAAGGTATTCTATGTGATCTTCCTTGCTCTTGGAGTAGATCAAAATGTCATCGATGAAAATGATCACGAATTTAGTCTATGTACGGTTTGCACACCCGATTCATCAAATCCATGGAATACCGCGATGCGTTGGTCAATCCAAAAGGCTTTACTTTAGATCTGTAGTGGACATAGCGAGTTCTTAAAGCCGTTTTTGAAGTCATCCTCACGAACTCTGAGTTGGTGATAAACGGATCTCAGGTCGATCTTTGAGTAGACACTTGTTGATCCCACTTGAATGGATCTTGAATTCCTTAGCTTATGTAAGGCTAAGTTGTATTGAATAAACAAAAAACTATGTTGAGAACACTTTGTTAATTGTAAATATTCAAGCTATGCGGAATCTAGTTCAATGATACGAGGATATAACTATTCAATGAAACAGTAATGAACAAGATTAATAACAAACAGTTTACCAAACTTTCAGCCTCAATATAATACGGAACACTCTTAATAGTGTTAGGGTTTACAAAACCTTGAAAACGTACAATTCAGACTGACAGAACAATGAAAAGATGATATCTATCTCTATGCCCTAGGACCTCCTTTTATACACCAAGGAGTCCTAGTTGATTTACAATATATTACAAAATTTTAGAATATTTATAAGATCCTTTCTATAGATAACTCATATTATCACATAAAGTATTTTGATCTCAATCAATCTTTAACTTTTTAGAAGTCTTAAATCCTTGAGCAGTTTTTGTAACCTTTCAGCAGTGTAACTTTGAACCAGCAACATTAAACGTGAATAAGAGTTGTAAATTTGTACAGCAGCACTGAACAGCATTGATACTTTAGTATATTTTCTTCATTTTTCTCCAGTAGTACTAAGTTACACTAGTAGTACTAACTTTACTCTAGCAGTACTATCTTTACTCTAGCGGTACTAACATTACTAGCAGTAGTAACTAACAACACTAATATACACTAGCAGTAGTAACTTACACTAGCAGTACTAACTTACACTAGCAGTACCAACTACTTAGCATATTTTTCATAAAGATTACTAACAGCATTAATTTATGCCTAGTAGTACTAAACACACTTTTGAGCAACAGTAACTCTAAGATCATCTTGATGTCTTTAATCCCCAACAACACATGACCCCTGACAACTGTCAACAAGTCCTCAATTCTCGAAAAGTCATTATCGGTCTTCACTACAGTCTGGTTTTAGCTCACGATAGTCGATACACATCCGAAAAGATCTATCTTTCTTTTTGACAAACAAAACTTGAGCTCCCTAGGGTGAGAAACAGGGTCTTATAAATCCTTTGTCAGAAAGTTCACGCAACTGAGTGGATAACTCTTGCATTTCAAACAGTGCTAACCGGTACGGGGATCATGCCACGGGTGCAGCACCAGGGACTAAGTCAGCTTGAAATTCAACTTGTCGCGCTGGTGAAAGCCCATGCTAGTCTTCTGGAAAATCCTATACGGTCGGGTACCGTCCTCATGTCTCTTCTTTCTGATTTATCTTCAAGCCTTCTTCTCTTATCTTGAGCTAGCAAAACACTGGTCATCCTTTCTGAATATTACTTCTGGGTCTTGGTACACGTGATGATACTTATCTCGACTTGTCTCTTCCACTACATTCATCTCCTTGGATTTACCAAAGCACTTCATCCCATAGGGATACCGTACGACCTTTTCGTCATAGCTTATTCACTGTGTGATTATCTCGAAGCTAATCCATACCGGATAATGACGTCGAAACTTCCTAGTTCTATGGGCATTAAATCGATATTGAACGGGTGTCCTAACAAACCTAACGTGCAACCTCTAATCAAAGTATTCGTTTATGAAATTCTTTCGTCAGCTAGTTCTATGGCATAACTTATGTCTAAGGTGGATGGGACAATATCAAGTGAAACACTAAAGGTAGTTGACACAAAACTCATATCAGCACCCGAATCAAATAGCATACGTGCATAATGGTTATTGAGAAGAAACGTACCCGTGACAATGTTGGAGTCAGGGTTAGCTCCTCCTCCTCCTAGAGGTAGGCTCTTCCTCTAGCTTTATTTGGCTTGTTTCCTGACCTATTCCCACGGTTTTGATTTTTCATCTTCGGCCAGTCACTTCTATAGTGACCCTGCCTTCCACACTCATTACAGGTAACAACCTTTTGATTTGGCTCTAGGTCTCCTTGAGTAGTAGTAGCAACTGCGGCCCTACAATCCCTTGTCATGTGCCCAACTCTCTTACAGTTGCCACATTTTACCGTATAATGCCCCTCATGGTATAATTTACACTTGTTGTAGTAGGGTAGTGGCCCAGCATATCCCCTCTTCTCACTATTCCCAACAGTGTATGCTCTGGCCACATTCTGCCCATTACCATTCTGTCTCTTAAACGGTGGTTGTTGCACACGATTATCTCTTGAATTGTTTTCAAATATCCTCTTATTCTCTTCATTCCTTGCAGCGTAACCCTTCACCTTTGGTTCCATTAGGTTGTTGGCAATACGGACAGCATCCTGGAGTCTTGTAGGCTCTCCAGCAATCATATTCCCTTGAATGTTATCGGGGAGACCTCCTATGAATTTCTCAACACGATCCTCCTCCTCTGGGACCATCTTAGTGCACAACAGAACCAATTCTTGGAACCTTTAGGTATACGCAGATAGATCATTATTCCTCACGGTCAGGTTCCACAACTCAGTTTCCATTTTCTGAATCTCATTTCTAGGACAATACACCTCTGTCATCAGCTTCATGAGTTCCTTCCACGTCATGGCATAAGAAGCATCAGTCCCAACTTCCACCAAGTCAATGCACCGTTCTGCAGGGTGCATGAGGCATACTTCACCTAATACTTTGGTGGACAGTAGCTAGTGTGGAATACCGTCTCCATCTTCTCAAACCATCTTGTCAGGCCAACAACTCCCTCATTTCCCTTAAAGATGAGTGGCTGATATTTCAAGAAATCTTGGTATGTGCACTCAAGTGCAGCTAGCACCACACCTCCAACATTCACATTAGGGTTTCCATTCCCATTTCCTCCTCCTGGTCCATTCCCATTACCGTTTCCGCCTCCATATCCATTACCATTCTCATTGTCGTTTCCATTATCATTTCCATATCCGTCTCCATTCTCTCTTGTGGGTTCGCGATTTTGGTAAGCTTCCAAAGCTTCCTCCACACGTCATTCGATCATTTCTTTGATCGCAACAGGGGTCATCCCGATACGTGTAGCAATAGGCATTGTTCTACATCACAAAGAGTAAAACACAATAAGATTTCCGGGTAGGATGAAATCACCTTACGATAAATAGAATCAATTAGATTATATAGCACGGAGACATAGAATTAAAACAAATTCATGTCATGCCAAAACAAATTAAGTAATTATAGTACAATACGTAAAGAGCTAAGAGAATATGATAATAGAAAATTAAAATTTCATATTATATAAGATAGTCGATTATATCGCTTCCAAAAGGGTAGCCCGAGTTTCTAACGATACAACTGCTAAGCACTAGCCACTATGCTACTGATCGGTACATAATTTCTAACGAGACTAGTCTAAGGGCGATAACCCAAACGTCTCCTGGCATAGGTCTCTAGCCTCCTGAACTCCATGCGGTCATAGTTGCGAAATCGACGCATCCGTCTCAACTACTCCTGCGTGTACGCCATGTGACATCGCAGGCTGTCAATCCGCTCTCTCTCAATACATAACATGGCCCTAAGCCTCATGTTGTCTCTCTCCAGCACACCAATCCTATCTGACATAATAACACTCTGCTGACTAGCCGTTAACATCCTATGTCCTTGGTCTCTCTAAACACTCTCAATATCCCTAATCCTCCACACAGGGATCTCTTCTAAGTGGTCATGCAACTCCTATATAATCTCATCCAGTCCCAACTGAACAACCTCCTTAGAATCCTCATCATCCGTAGGCACAGGAGTGTCCTCTGACACTACTGGCTCAACAACAGTATTAACTACTATCTCAACAGTATTGTTAATACAAATAATGTCTAAAAATGTTATTTATATTTTTTGACCTCTAAATGTTTTGATAATAACAAAATATAAAAACGTTTACGATAAAATTAAACGTTTACAAATTATTAATCGTAAAATTCCATTTCTAAGATTAGTAATCACTTAAGGTATGAACAAACAAATCATTAAGCATAATTAGTGATCAAGAAAATATTTTCTAATTAAAAGAAAAGTTTTATTAAAAACTTAAAATTTGAAATTCAAATTTTCCCCCCAAAATGGAAGGTTCCATACCAGATACAACTTTCCCCACAAAAAGACAAAAAAGGGAGCATAGTCTACTAGGCAGCCCCCTTATAGGCCTGGCGGCCCCCATCGAGACCGCCCCCAGTGACCGTTGGGTTTTCCTGCCTATAAATACTGCTCCATTCCCTGCCGAAAAACACACCTCTTAGCACAAAATTTTCAAATAACTTTCTCTCTCTAAAAATCCTCTTTCTCTCTCTAAATCTCTTGATCACTAACATTCTTAGATCTTGTTTCAAGTGATCTAATCTATTCTTCTCATCGCTTCTTTCTCATTCAAGTGCAAGAGAAGAACATTCGTATTCGCCAAGAAACGAATTATTATTTAGTGATCTCTCCTCTCTTCTTCTAAGTATCAAATCTCTATTGTAATTATCTTATGTATTTGTATGATTTGGATTGTGTGTAAATCCGATATTGTAGATCTAGTGATTGTGTAGTGATTGTGAAGTGGTAGATTTGTTCTAGCTAAGATTAGGACTCGATATTTAGCTTAGTGTCGGAAAACAACGTAAGCGACGTGTAAATGGTTTTCTCCGCCTAAAGGGAGCTTGTTGACATAGTGAAATCTCGAGTAGGATACTCGGGGAGTGGAGTAGGGCGAAGAGGTGCTTCGTAGCCGAACCACTATAAAATCTTGGCGTCTTGGTTTGATTGTTCCTTTCCTTATCTCTTCATATTATTGTCATTGTTATTTAGCTTTAGTTCAGATTGTTATATTGTATGTTCATATTGTGAATTGGTTAAACATACAACTCGGATCTAAATATTTTGAAAGCAAACTTTTAAAATGTAAACGAACTTGTAAACTATTCAACCCCCCCCCCTTCTAGTTTCCATAATTGGTATCAGAAGCCAAGGTCACTCAAGATTTTTAAAATATACTATATTTTAAAGCTTGGATCGATCTATGGATTTCGACAAATATCTAGAAGGGCAATCTATGCAAAGACCACCACTTTTTGAAAGTGACAGTTTTATTTATTGGAAAAATAGATTCGAGACATATGTTAAATCAAAAGATCTTGATCTTTGGCATGTTATTACCAACGGTGATTTTCAACCTATTCAACAAAATTAGATGAGGTTATCCCTTTTGAAAAACAAAGTGATGATCGAAAAAAGTGACTTGCGAAAAATAATGAAGCTAAAATGGTTATTTATAATGCTTTGTCTAGAAAAGAATATGAAAGAATTTTCATACAAAATAAATTTGGAAAACTTTGTTAATAACCCATCAAGGTAATAATCAAGTTAAAGATAATAAGATTGACCTTTTTGGTTCACGATATGAACAATTCGATCATTTCCAAAGACGAAAATCTTATAAATAGTTGCGTTTTGCTAGATTTAACACTATTATTACTTGTCTAAAAGCTTTTTCTCTGATGAAGGATATTCTAGTTAAGAATTTTGTTTTGGATAGTTTCTTTAGGGAATCTACATCCTAAATGGAGAGCCAAAGGTCACGGCGATTAAAAGAGGCGAAAGACTTAACAAGTCACTCTATCTGACTGAACTTATCAGGGACCTCAAAGTTATGAAATGATTCATCAAGGAAAGATTCTGAATAGTTCAAAGCAAAAAGTTGAAGGAAATCTCTTGCTTGTTACAAGGCTAAGAAGAATCTAGTGATGTAAGAATGTTCGACTTCCGAAGTGAAGACGAAGAGTACGCCACATGGGGTAAGAGACTTTCAAGAAGTTCTTTAAGAGGGGGAAAGAGTAGATTCATGAGACAACCTAGAGTGACAAAAGACCTTCCAAAGAAGCCGTAGATGACAAGAACGAGTAAAGTGATAGAAAATGGCTTTAGATGCGGTGACCCGAATCATCCGTATGGGGTCGCTACGTCTCACTATAACCTGACAATAGACAAATATATCAACCAGTGTGATCCAGCTTATTTGTCGTGGTTCTTCGCGTAGTAATAGATAGCACGATGAAAAAGATGATGAGAAGGTCAAAAACGAAACGTGTCTCTTAGCTCAAGCATCAACTGAGGTATGTTCCGAATCCTCTAACTTTAGTGATGATAACTCGTCAATAGATGATTTAGTGATAGATAGTGAATATGATAAACTGTGCAAAATGAGTTTAAAGATAATCACTAAAAACAAAAGATTAAAAGCCACTGGAAATAGTTTAGAAAAAGAACTTAGTATTCTAAAAGAAAAAGTGTCTATCTCGAGAAAAAACAAGGGGTTGATCTATCTAATGTGTAAAATGTAATATGCTTTTAAATTGAAATGAAAGTTTAAGAGGAAGCTCTTAAACTAACCAAGTTTGAAAAGAGCACACATTGCTTAAATGAAATGTTAAGTAATCAAAAACCCTCCGGTGATAAGTTAGGTTTAGGGTTTAATTCATTTGAAGCGTCATCTAGTGGAACTAAGGAAATAAAATTTGTGAAAGCTCAGAAAAAGCATCATCCTTGATGGAGGTCCTATAAATTATGGCGGCCCCCTTCCCCTTAGTATGCAGGGCTGGCCCCTTATTAAAGCAATTATGGGACCGCCACCAGTGGTTACACCTAGATCTATGAAAAGTGTATCTTTTCAAAATTCTATTTTGGGTCCTAGACCAAAACACATAATAGTAAATAATGTCAAAGTTCCCGTTGCTAGTGATAATCAAGTTAAACAATTTTATAAGCCATTGTCAAAACCCAGAGTTGGATTTTCAAAACCTAATTTTAGATTAAAAACTTCACCACCTAGAAGAGTCATCAATAACTATTCTCGTCCTAAAACAACGCAACCAAAAAAAAGTTGGTCAACAAAATCAATATCGTGGCTTTCCGATAACTTGGAACAATTTCCAACGTCAAAGTTACATGCCATGAGAAATGTGTCTTCCATTCCCACATCCCAACCAATTGCATCAAATGCAAGGGAATGTTTAGCATGACAACTTTGGGAACCCATGAAAATATTGGGATTCAAATGTTTAGGTTGGTAACATTATCATAAATTGATATGCCTTGGAGTCAACTTTGGAACCCGTATGCGTGGATAAAAGATAGCGGATGCTACCAAACACTTGTCTGAAGTAAACGGAAAAAGCTCTGCTCAAGCTACAAGGCATACAACAGTGGTAATGTTTATTTTTAGTTAGCAATCTTTCGCTGGTAACTCATTGGACAAATGTTCGAGATTTTGAAGGATCTCTCTCAAAATAGATAATGTAGAAAATGTAGATATACTTAGATTTTAACTTGTTAAGATTTAGAAGATATGTGATAATAAGTGTAGAGTAAATTGATCTAAACATGGGATAGTTGAAATCACTAAGGATGGTAAGTATAGGTAGAGGTAATTGAAGAAAGAAGGCTTATATGTGAGGATTTAGGAAATAAGACTAAAGACCATTTGTCTAGAAACGATTTGGATGAATTCTAACGTTTGTAGCATAGAAGATGAGGTCACAAAAATATGTGTCTCATTCAATGATTAGCATCTAAGGAATTAGTTAGAAACTTACCTAAGCTTAAGTTTAATCAACACTTCTGTGACGCTTGCAAAATTGGAAAACACGCATCACGCTAGTCTAAGCTAAGTATATAGTTTCTTCAACGACCTAGATTGCTTGACACTCCTTAATTATGGATCTCTTTGGTTCCATTTAGCCGTACAGAGTATGGAGGAAATCCGTTACACCTTTGTCATAGTAGATGACTACTAATATAGGGTAGTATACTTGGACTTGATTTCTTAGGATTAAAAACCGAAGAGCCTTTTCTCAGATCATTTTGAAATTTTTAGTAGAAATTCAAAACCATTTTAGGATTAATGTACAATAGTGTCAATAAGATACCGACCACGTAGGGAATTTGATAATGAGGTGCAATTTAGAGAGTTTGTAATGCCAATGAAATTACACATAACTTCTCAGCTCCACGGCACTCCTTAAATCTGCTCCATGCACTCCTCAATCAAATGGCGTGGTTGAGAGGAAAAATAAGACTCTTTAAGAAATGAGTAGGACTATGTTGAATGAGCAATCGTTACCACAAAAGTTTTGGTGTAACGCAGTGGACACTTCAACATACATTCTCAACCAAATCCTAATTAGATCCATCTTAGGAAAAACACTTTACGAACTCTTAAGAGGTAGGAAACCTACTCTAGATTACTTTAGAATGTTTGGAAGCAAGTGATTCATTTTAAACACTAAGGACAATCTTACAAAGTTTGACCCAAAGTCATACGAAGGTATCTTTTTAGGTTACTCACAAAATAGTAAAGCTTACATCATCCTTAATAAACATACTAGGAAAGTCGAAGAATCGCTCAACGTGACATTTAATGAAACTCCTCCACCCTCTAAGACATCACCCTTGGTGGATGATGACTTAGATGAAGAAGAAGCAATTAAGGTTACCGAAAAGAAAAACCTAGAAAATGACATTGTGGATGAAACTTTAGAGATTGACAAAATAGTCAATATTAAGGAATCTAGGAACCATCCATTAGAAAATGTCATAGGAAACCTTAACCAAAGAACCCTTAGATCACAAGCCCAAAACCAAAGTAACTTCTTTTGTTTTATATCAACTATAGAACCTAAGAATGTGAATGAAGCCTTAACAGATGATAGTTGGATAGTCGCTATGCAAGAAGAATTAAATCAATTCATTGCTAACGACGTTTGGGAGTTAGTTCCACAACCTAGGAATATGACAATCATAGGGAACTAAAATGTGGTCGTTTAGATTAAGTTAGTCTCGAGAACGGTATTGTTTATCGAATAAGGCTATCTAGGTTGTTGCTCAGGCTATAATCAACATGAGGGATGTTTATGATGAATGAAACTTATGCCCCAGTTGCTAGACTTGAGTCAATTAGGATACTATAATCTTATGCTTGTGCTTTAGATTTTAAGCTATTCTAAATGGATGTAAAAAGTGCATTCTTGAATGGTTTTATCAATGAGGCGGTATATGTGACACAATCTCCAGGATTCATTGACTTTGAAAAACCGATTAATGTGTATAATACTAAAAGAAAGGCTTTTATACGGTCTTAAACAAGCATCCAAAGCATGGTGTGCATAGATTAAAAGCCTTTTTAATTTTAAACAATGGATTAAAAATGGAAATGGCAGATAACATTTCTTTTTACTAAGAAAAAAGAGTTCAAACCTCATCATCGTTCAAATATATGTTCGAAGACATTTATATTCGGCTTACTTGGTCAATACATTTGTTGTGAAGTATTTGCCAAAATCATGCATGATGAATTCGAGATGTGATGATGGGTGAACTTTGGCTTCATTCCTTGGAATACAAAATAAAATAAATGGCAAAGATGGTTTTATTTCTTTTAATCAATCTAAATATATTAAAGAAATGCTTAAGAAATTTAGCTAAGAAGAATCTAAACTAATGAAAACCCCTATGTCCTCCGATACCAAACTCACAAAAGATGAAGAGTGTGAGTCAGAAGATTTGTACAAGTATGAAGGAATGATAGGTATCTTTATTATACTAACGGACAAGTAGGCTCGGATATCATTTTAGTGTCTGCCTTTAGTGCCCGCTTCAAGAGGCTCCCAAAACCTCTCACCTTGAAGCGGTTAAGCGTATCTTACGATACATTAAAGGCACTACGCACTTAAGATTATGGTATCCTAAGGGGACCGACATAGAAACAGTAGTATATGCCGACTCTGATCATGCGGAAGATTATGTGGAACGAAAGAAGAGCCTTGCGTATTATGTCGTTCGTGGGATGTTGTTTGACATTTGGTTTCTCGAAGAAAACAAACCGCTCTTGATATATCACCTTACTAAGCCGGAATATGTAAGCGCCGGAAAGGCATGTCAACAAGCACTATGTATGAAACAAGCTATCATTGACTACGACATACGACTCGACGATGTTCCGATCATGTGCGACAACAAAGGCGCGATTGACCTTAGCAAAAACCCGGTGCAACATTCTCGTACTAAACACATCAAAATACGTCACCACTTTCTTCATGATAATGTCCAGAAAGGACATATTTTAATCGAAAAAGTAACGTCTGTCGATAATATTGCCGACATCCTTACTAAACCCTTTAAACGTAAATCGTTTAACTATCTACGTCTTGGTTTAGGAATGATGGAACAAATTCCATAAATCTTATGAGTCCGCTTCTCTTTCTTCTAGTTTTGATTCTAGTCCGTGTTCCATTCCGTGTCGTGACAACTTAAATACTTTATTCGAAGTACTTTGAGCATTTTTAATTCGCGAAATGCAAATTAAAACATCGCTCCACTTTGTAAAATTTTTTGTCAAAACTAAGTCTAAAATCCCTTGCTGAGGGCGGCCCCCATATCTCTGGTGGCCCCCCAATATATTTGGGACCGCCTGACAATATGGGACCGCCAATAGAAAACCTCATATCTTCCACACTTAGTCAAAAAATTTCAAAACACAAAAACAAACAACCCTTCTCCTTACTGCAGCAATGAACACGAACAAAACAATCCAAAAACTCAAAATCAACCATTAAAACTTAAATTGAAGATCTAATCAACACCTATAATCATCCATAACATCACAAAGATCATCAATTGTAAGTCATTTTATCTATTTTGTTTTAATTTGAGTCTAGGATTCATGATGAACACAAAAATTGAAATTGAGGATTTTTTATTTTTCTTTTAATTTTGTACAATTAGGACTACTAGGATACAATGTATAGCTAATATGCTTCCCGTAGACATAGGATTTGTATACATTAGTGAGTTTGTCGAAAAATTGATTTCGAACCAAAACTTCAATTTTATTTTCAAATCACTCACGTTAGGAACATAATAAAATTGTTGTTGTGCATTGTTAATATAACTCAAAAACATTTTTAAGCACATGCATAATGATCTCATGAACAAAAGTCGAGATACATAATTCATATGTATTTTTCGACATGTTTGGATGAGCAAAATCAAATTAAGGAGCGTTTGGATTAACTCTTAGGATTTTATCTTTAGGTCGAGTTAATCGTTACTCCACATTTGTCACATCTAGGCACACACTAGGCACGAACTTAAAATATGAATACAAGTATAAGAAATTAAAATATGATTTTGGTTGTCTTATTTTAGGTGACAATGCCTTGAATTACCGGACTAGATCATCAAAAGACCCGAAATTACATTCCACTCATATCAAATGAATTTAATCAACCCTTACAAAACACAATTGCAAGTCTTGAAAAACGGTACTTTCATGAGGGTAGGGTTGTGAGTCAAAATTTTGAAAACATGAGTCATATCCGTGCTAAGTTTGAATCAATTGATTTTGATTGTTTGTTGAACATAAACGAACAAATTGTTCCTCGTTTTGTTCTCGAGTTCTATAGTCAACTAACTTTTGATTATAACTCCACGGGTCATTTTGTGGTCAACTTTGTTATACAAAGTAAGTCATTCTCTCTCACTCTCGAGGAATTCGGTCAAATCTTAAAAATACCGTTCAAAGGTCAAGTGTCACACACCGACATGTGGTCACTCGACTACTTGTCAATAAGTGTTCCGAGTAAAGGTCGTTATAAAACCACTCCTCCTTCTCCAAATGTCGTCAAGTCTTTTATTCAAATTCCTCGACAAGGTCAAGTCACTCGTACTAAAAACAAGAAAACCATTGTCGTTGATAAAAATGAAATCCTAACTCGCGAAATTCAACCTCATATGAAACCATGGGTTGATATCATTCGTGAAAACGCCATTTGTTTAGGAGGTCATAAGGATCATGTCTCCGCGTGTCTTTGTCATATGCTTTATTGCATTGAAACCTCCACTCGATACAATCTAGCATTTTTCATTCTCAAAAGAATGGAAAAGACTCGAAACAAACCTAAGGAACTCTTACCTTATGGAATGCTTTTGACTAGATTGTTCAAACATGTTGTGTCCGTCTTTCCTGAGTTAGCAATTGATCACTACATCTCACATGATCGAGTCATGCATCCCCTCGCTCCTCATTATGAGCGAAAGACGTGATCGGATCATGGCAAGAAAAGACCTCGTGAATCAAATGCTAGCTCCTCCTCCACCACCTTAAATCATCCATCTTCATCTCGTCCGTTGGATGACGCCATTGATGAAAATGATGATGAATCATTTCATTCCAACTCTCCTTCTCCTTCTCAAAACGTCTCTTCCTCGTCTAATGTTGTCCTTAGAGTCCGTTAAAACCCTCCTCATGAAAGTCATAACTTGAACACCTATCTCTACGAAACTATAAATCTTCAAACTAAACAAAGAGATGCTTACCGGGAAGGGTTAAGGTCAATTGGACAAGCTCTCAAGAACATGATGAGTGGGAAACGGAAGTGAACAAGTTGGCATAACTATTTGAAACTATTATTATTTTTATATATTTTAATACATTGCGGTATTAGGACTAGGAATGGCAAGTGACAATTACATTTGATTTGGATGATTATCTCCATTTTATCATCCTATCAACGCTTCATGTTAGCAAATTCTATGAATATGACATGCGTACAATATTACTATTTGCTAAATGATTTGTATGCTAGTTTAGGACCATATATTATTGCTTGAATTAGTCGATTCTTGAATTTGGAAGATGTCGAAATCACTAGACTTAAGAAAGGGAAAAACTGGAAATTTTTATTTTTTCAGAAAACGGCCCTCATAAATACCCGACGGTCCCTCATTATATTTGGGACCGCCTGGCGATATAGGACCGCCAACAAGGTGGAACGAAACTTTTGAGTCTGCCTCTTTTTCTATATCTTTGACCCTCCTACCTACAGCATCAAGTTGTAACTTCCCTGTTTAGCTAAACCATCTTTTGCATCTTCTTCTACCCAAACCATGCTTTACCATTCTATCACATCTTTCCCATTATTTAAATCACCCAATTCTCATACTTCATCACCACCTCCATCTTCTTCATCCTCCTCACCTTCATCATCAATGTCTTGCTCAAACCACCATTCCAACCTCTAGAAGACCAAGAATGTCGGTAAGACAAGTATGGAAACGCAAAATATCCACTCTAAAATCATCACTTTCTTCCCAAAATGACTCACCTTCACTTCCTCCAAGAGTTCATTTTCAATCTCCTTCACCACCATCATACAATCCACTAAGAGATCAAATGAACATTTCCACCATCCTTGATTCACACACTAACCCATCCAATGCCTACATTCATGCACCACATTCACCACCACCGCAACTAATTCATCCTCCTTCTCATGCTCAAGTTGAATTTCACTCAAGTTTTTGTCATTGTTGCAAGTTTTCTAGACACTAATTCCACTCCTTGAGAAATGAAATCAACTTCATTCACTTTCTTCTCACCAACCTCCTCTTTTTCCCTCTTTAATTAATCATTCTCATATGATTAATTTACCTAAATAATCGACCATCCATTTTTTTATTATGGCATCTTTTACATTTCAAGAATCTACTAGTATAGATCTATGCCTTATTATGTCTTTATTTTATGATTATCTACTTTATCTTGTAATGATTCATACAATTATAGTATGAATTTGTCTTATCTAGTATTTAGCTTCAATTGAAATCAATACTTCTTGTATGAGCTTGTTAAGTAATGAATGAAGCCACTTTATGTTTTGTTGCATAAATTGATATATTGCTACTTGTTGAAAGATATTTGTCTTGCACTTGTACCTCTAACTTTGTTTGTAGCAAACAATTTTCATAACATCGATCCCTTGGTGCCCCAAACGAGAGGGAGCATACATCAAGGGAGAGTCTTGATATCGTTGACTTCTTTCTTACTACAACTACTCGACGATCATCCTTTTTGAATTTGACAAAAAGGGGGAGAAATGGAACAAAACTCATTAATAATTTTGTAACTTTTAATTTTATACAAAATGTGTTTATATTTTGCCATCATCAAAAAGGGAGAGATTGTTAATACAAATAATGTCTAAAAACGTTATTTATATTTTTCGACCTCTCAACGTTTTGATAATAACAAAATGTAAAAATGTTTACGATAAATTAAACGTTTACAAATTATTAATCATAAAATTCCATTTTTAAGATTAGTAATCACTTAAGGTATGAACAAACAAATCATTAAGCATGATTAGTGATCAAGAAAATATTTTTCTCTTATCCATCACATTTTTACAAAAGAATTTCACAAAAATAATTATACAAATGTTTTCTAATTAAAAGAAAAGTTTTATTAAAAACTTAAAATTTAAAATTCAAATTTCCTCCCCAAATGGAAGGTTCCATACCAGATACAACCTTCCTCACAAAAATACAAAAAAAGAGCGTAGTCTACTGGGCGGCCCCCAGATATATCTGGGACCGCCGGGACCGCCCCGAGTGACCGTTGGGTTTTCCTGCCTATAAATACTGCTCCATTCCCTACAGAAAAACATACCTCTTAGCACGAAATTTTCAGATAACTTTCTCTCTCTAAAAATCCTCTTTCTCTCTCTAAATCTCTTGATCACTAACATCCTTAGATCTTGTTTCAAGTGATCTAATCTCTTCTTCTCATCTCTTCTTTCTCATTCAAGTGCATGAGAAGAACATTCGTATTCGCCAAGAAACGAATTGTTATTTAGTGATCTCTCCTCTCTTCTTCTAAGTATCAAATCTCTATTGTAATTATCTTGTGTATTTATGTGATTTGGATTGTGTGTAAATCCGATATTGTAGATCTAGTGATTGTGTAGTGATTGTGAAGTGGTAGATTGGTTCTAGCTAAGATTAGGACTCGACATTTAGCTTAGTGTCGGAAAACAACGTAAGAGACGTGTAAACGGTTTTCTCTGCCTAAAGGGAGCTTGTTGACATAGTGAAATCTCGAGTAGGATACTCGGGGAGTGGAGTAGGGCGAAAGAGTTGCTTCGTAGTAGAACCACTATAAAATCTTGGCGTCTTGGTTTGATTGTTCCTTTCCTTATCTCTTTTTATATTATTGTCATTGTTATTTAGCTTTAGTTCATATTGTTATATTGTTTGTTCATATTGTGAATTGGTTAAACATACAACTCGAATCTAAATATTTTGAAAGCAAACTTTTAAAAAGTAAACGAACTTGTAAACTATTCAACCCCCCTTCTAGTTTCCACAAGTACCTCTATGACTAGACTTGGCCTCCTCATCATCCTCGTCCTCTCTGTCAATCCTAGTATCAACCTCAACTCTAGCATATGCCTCCCTAGTTGCTGCAACCTTAGCAGTCGCAATATCAGCATCAATATCTGCCTGAACATCAGAATCAATGTCGGGCTTTGTGTACGCCTCATGACTCTCCTATATACTATCATCCTGAGCAGTCGTAGAAATTGAACCTCTAATCCTCTTACGAGGCGGTAAAAGATCAGCATGTACAGGAGACAAAGCTCCAAGTACGGGTGTAGCTAATGGTACAGAAACACCAGGGGATCTACATCTCTTGCGAGATAGCCCCACAAAGCTAGTAGCTGGTGAATCAAAAGAAGAATTTGATATAGAATGACCTGATGAATAGCCTGATGATGAACCCAATGAAGTGTCTGATGAAAAGTCATCCGATGAGAAATGGTCTGATGGAGAATGACTCTCTGAATACCTCAATGCAAGTCGGTGAGAAGGTAACAGTCCAACACTCTTCCTAGCTGTCAACATCTTACGTACCCCGTTAGGCTGGGTACGGTAAGGTCGACCAACAAGAATTGGTTGTACCGGTAAAACAAGAATCGCTGGTCGACGAGGTAAACCGGGTGGTGCGGATAAAATCTGACGTAGAGTAGGTGGTGATGGTAGTGATGAGCGTGCTGCTACTCTGCTCCTCCAACGAGCAACAGTAACCTCATACGGTTCATGTGATGGTGGTCTCTCAGAAGTGTCACTGTCAGATGAATCAGTGTACATTGATGCGTATTTTCTTTTAAATAATTATTTACCAAGTTTTAAATTTATAAAACTCGTTTCACCTTTACAAACGCACTAACGGGCAGAGAACCCGATCGTGAGTAATGTATCTTTGGTAAATCCGACGTCATCCCAAGAGCTAAAGGGCGGCTTAAATCTAAGTTTAAATGATTGTCACGTTTTTAAAATTGTTTTAGAAGATTAATTTGTAAGAGAATAAATGAGATGAATTAAAGTGGTTTAATCGATCAAAGGATTTTTTTTTGTAAAAATGAGAATTATATTACTTCAGTAAACAACAAACAATCAGTTAATGCAGTGAGACATGCCTCACTCATTACACAAACAAATCAAATATAGACTAGAATTCTAAACCTCAAGAACATACAATCAAACTATTCTATTCCTCCTTTGAATCTTTATATTCCATCTTTCTTCCAATTCTCTAACTGCTCTTGATTCTTTGACTGCAAATCCAGATATCTTTAACTGCACTACTTCCCTAATGCAGTGAGACAAAGTCTTTCCATCTCTTACCTCTTTTTTAAAAAGTCTACTGTTTCTTTCTTGCCACATATAGTACACTTCTGCACCAAAAACTAGTTTCCTAACTATGCTCCAAATGTTTTGATTGTTTGGCAATTTCTTCAATTCTTCCACAATATCAATCCAGTTAAATGACATATTCACACTCAACAATTTATGTACCTCTTTCCAAATTTTTAGAGTAAAATCACATGTAAAGAACAGATGCCTGATTGAATCCATACACTGGTTGCAGAAGACACATTTCATATCATGATCTAGATTCCAAACATCAATCATTTTCTGCGTATTTAACCTGTTTTGCATAGCCATCCATAGGATAAAAGCATGCCTAGGAATGTTTTTATTAAACCACACAATACTGTACCAATCAACTTCTGTCTCTTCATCAATAAAATCATTCCAAACCACTTTGACACTGAACAAGTTCTCCTTTCCATGTTTATCTACCTAAATTACTTCATCCTCTATTTCTTCATGAATAATAGGCATAACAAACTGGTTCAAAATAGGATACTCACAATTCCATCATTCAGGCCATTTTTTTCATACTTTATTACCAGATCAACAATATTAGACTATATGCTCAGACCAGCATCATAAATCTCCCTGCTAGTAACTATATCACATAATGTACCTGAAGGACTCCAGTTATCATACCAAGCATTAATGCTCATACCATTTCTAATTTTCCATAAAACATGTTTCCTAATTTTGTCCCTTAACTTCAACATTTCTTTCCATCCTGCACTACTATTGGTTTTTGCTGTGATCTCCCATATACTTTTACCTTTAAGGTTCTCAGTATTTACCCATTTAACCCATAGAGTATCCTTTTTAGCAATCACCTTCCACAATTGCTTAACTATCAGTACTTCATTCCATACTTGCAGATTCTTTATCCCTAAACCTCCTTGCTCCTTAGGCTTACAAATACTTTTCCATGAGATTTTTGCCTTTCCTTTTGTGAGTTCCCCTTGACACCACAGAAAACCTTTAAGCATTTTATTGATTTCATAAATCACATTCTTAGGTAGAAGAAATACAGAAGCCCAATAAATTTGCATTGCACTTAAGACAGAGGCTATTAGTTGCAACCTTCCTGAGTATGACAATGCTTTGTTTCTCCAATCCAAAATCCTACTCTTCACTTTCTCAATTAATGGCTTACAATCATTTGCAGTAATCTTTTTTGTGATTAATGGTACTCCAATATATTTCACTGGGAGTTTTTTAACACCAAAAGGAACTATGTCAAGGATAATGTCTTGTTCTGCCTTTGTCATACCTCCAAAAAACACAGTGCTTTTACTCATGTTGGCTTTCAACCCATAATACCTATTGAATTCCTTTAATGTCTCTTTAATAACATTCACTGATTTAGTATCTCCATGACAGAAAACCAACAGATCATCTACAAAACATAGATGAGTAATTTCTAGCTTTTTACATCCTTTATGATACTTAAACTCCTTAGCTTCACTGATATTCTTCCTCATTATAATATTGAACACTTCCATTACAAGTGTAAAAAGATAAGGAGACATAGGATCTCCTTGTCTCAGCCCTCTACCACCACAAAAATAACCTTCTCTTTCCCCATTTATGTTGATAGAAAATTTAGTAGTGCTTACACAAACCATGATCCATTCCACCATCCTGTTAGGGAAACCAAACTGCTCCAAAACTGTTTTAAGGAAATTCCAGCTTATAGTATCATATGCTTTTTAAAGGTCAGTCTTAAAAGCAACTTTCTTAATATTTTATTTCCTGTTATATCCTCTAAACAACTCATGTGCCAGTAAAATATTATCAGTGATCTATCTACCAGCAATAAAAGCACTTTGGCTTTCATGTATTAGATTTCCAAGAACCCCTTTCAACCTATTAGTAATGATCTTACTAATACACTTGTACATCACATTACAACATGCTATAGGTCTGAACTCAAAAACTTTATCAGGATTTTGAACTTTAGGGACTAAAGAAATCAAGGTAGCATTTACCTCACCAAGTAACTTCCCAGTTATAAAGAACTCTTGAACTGCTTTGCAAATGTCCTTGCCAATAATACTCCATGCTGACTTATAAAATCTGACAGTAAATCCATCTGGACCTGGAGCTTTAGAGTCCTCAATTTCAAACATTGCATTCTTCACTTCTACTTCACTTACTCCTCTACACATATTAGCCTTCTCTTCTCTACTCAACTTATTTGAAAAAACAATTTCCTCTGTAGGAAGATCAGTAACAACATCTTTTTTACCAAGAAATTCCTGAAAATGTTTTACAAACTGCTCTACTATTTTATCATTCTCAAACCTCTCCCCCTTTTCATTACAAATAGACACTATTCTACCTTTGTGACATTCGCCTTGATGATCTTAAAGAAGAATTTGTATTTCTATCTCCATCTCTCAACCATTCAATTTTTGCCTTCTACATCAACAAGTTATTTTCATCCTTCATAGCATCATAATACTCACTCAGAATCTTGCAACTTTTAGCTTTAATTTCCTCATCATGGGGATTCTTATCAACTTCAATTTGTATTTCTTTCAAACATTCTCTTAACTTTTTCACTCTTTCAAAAATGTTTCCATTTACCCAACTTAATTTGTTCAGACTAAGCTTCAAAAGCTTCATATTTTTCACTACCCTATACATCATATGCCCTTCAATATCAACTTCCCAGGCTTTCTTTACAATAGGGATAAACTCTTTCTTATCCATGACAAAGTTAGAGAACCTGAATGCCTTTCTCCTTTTTTCCATGCCATTTGGTAACTTTAGAACAGTTGGAGAGTGATCAGAAATCATATATGGTAAGAATATTCCACTAGAATTATGAAATTTATCCACAAAGGCTTCATTAATTATAATTCTATCAAGTTTCTTAAGAGTTTTGCACTTAGGATTACCCCTGCTTTTAGTCCATGTAAAATGAAACCCAGAGCTAAGAATATCATCCACTTCAATTTCTCTGACACATTGAGCAAATTCATTCATTTCACTATTAGGAGCTGAACTACCATTAGAATGTTCCTCAAGTTTTAAAGTCACATTGAAGTCTCCCATAATAACCCAAGGTTCCCCTTTAGTAATACTCTTTTGAGCACCTAAATCCCTCCATAGCTTCCTTCTTTCCATATAGGAATTACTAGCATATACCATAGTACAGAATAGCCTAACCTTCTTGCATACTGTCTCAACTAGCATGAATATACATTGTTTAGATTTGGCAATAACCCAAACATTAATCTTATTTGAATTCCAGCCTACCATAATTCTGCAACCTTTACTATTATCCTCACCATTGCTAGTAAATTCCTAGTTGCCAAAGACTTTCTTACCTATACTAATGATGTTATGGTACTTTACATGAGTTTCTATAACACCACACATCTGCAAATTCTCTTCTTTAATAATGTTCCTGACTTCCTTTTGCTTATCAGAGATACTCATACCCCTAATATTCCAAATAGCCATTTTGAGATCCATATTATTCTAATTCCCCTCTATATGTTTTTGGCTCATTATTTGTCTCAATTCTTTTCCTCACCCAAACACTCTGTCTATTTTTATACTCACAAACTTAATTTCTGTTTTTATTCTCCCTTCTTCTCTTAATTCGTTTACTCACTCAAACACTCTGTCTGTTTTTATATTCACAAGCTCTCTTTCTATTTTTCTTCTCACCACTTCTCTCATTTCTTTTATTCTCCCAAACACTCTGTCTGTTTTTAAAATACTCAACTCTCTTTCTGTTTTTCAACTCACTTCTTCTCTCAATTCTTTTACTCACCAAATCACTCTTTTTGTTTTTATACCACACAACTCTCTTTTTTTTATTCTCACAAACTCTCTCAATTCTATTTCTCACCAAATCTTTCTGTCTATTTTTATCCCACATAACTCTCTTTCTGTTTTTGACTCCCATCATCTCTCAATTCTTTTAACTCTCTATAACTCTGTCTATTTTTATCACACACAACACACAACCTAAATCTATACTATACTACCTAACTATTCCTAAAAAATGAGATTCAGATATAGAGAATCCTAACCAGGGATACCTCTATCCCCCTCATTCTTTTCATTCCTCTTGCCAAATTCTGCATCTATTTGAATTTCACTATTCATATCCTCATCTTGTTCTAGGTCTTTTGCTGCATCAAATAGCTCATTCATGTCTTTATAGCACTTTTCCATCTCCTTATTCCATCTTTGCTTTCTAAAATCACATCCTTCCTTTTCCTTGTTCATAAATTCATCCACAATCTTTCTTTTTTCCAAAGAAGGAATTAATTCCTCTTCTCCAACCAAACTATCTAGAAGAGTAAATCTATTGTAAGTAGTCTCATCTGCATCCTTCTTCTGTTCCTCATCCAAAGCCTTCCCTAAACAATTACATTTCCCTTTGCTTATATTCTCATTACTCTTTCCTTTAGGACTATCCACTTTCATCTTCTGACTCACACTTTCCTCAACCCTATAATTTCAACCATTTGAGTTTCCTATATTATTGTCTTGTTTTCTCCTATAATCCCATCTTCCATTGTTTCTTCCTTAATTATAGAACCTGTTCTGTATCCCAAAGTATCCTCTATTAACATTCATTCCATTATTCCCATTCCATTTCCTCATATTCTGGTTCTCTTTTGCAATATAAGTTATCCTATATTGTACCTCTGTGAACAATTTGTCATCATCCTTCCTACCCTTCTCTTTATTAATCTCATTCTCCTCTTTTTCCTTCAATCTACAACCCTTTTTATCATAACCAAAAACTTTGCATATATCACAGTAAGGTGGTTTCCAAACATACTCAACTTGAATTATCTTAGTAAATTTCTCATGACATTTGCTTCCTTTATAAACCACCTCTATTTTCTTTTTCAATTCTTCCCAGCATCAACCTCAATTAGAACTCTAGCAAAGCTTAGTCTCCCTTCACTTCTTACACACATCTTTGCAGTCATATCATCCATTATGATAGGCTTACCTAGACAACTTGCCAGTGCACTAATTCCTTTGACACTCCATGCTTCCATTGGAACATTCAAAATCTTCACCTATATTGGCAACTTACTAGGTTATGCTTTATCCAAAATCATACCAATTCTCCACTTTTGCACAAACATTGGTTTATTGTTAACAAGCCATGGTCCATTACATATCACTTCATCCATTCCCTTTTCATCTTGAAATTTGAAAAAGAAAACTCCTTCATCATTTTTCACGATATCAATGAACCCAAACTTATTCCACATTCTCCTTAGATGATACCTTGCCTCATTATAAGTAACATTTCCTCCCACAAAAAAACCACAAACAGTATACTTCCATTTCTCACATCATATTTCAATTATCTCCTCATTCAGAACTACAACTTCATTACCTTTTTCATCTATCTCAGTAGCTATGACCTTTGACTTGTTATCAACTTGATTGCCTTTCACAATATCAGCAAACCTGAGATTCCAAACACCCCCATTACTCTCCTTGTTATTACTCTCTACATTTTCACTTTTGCTCTTATTCTCCTTATTGCAAACATCATCCTCTTCTCCCCTGTCACTATTACCATTCTTAATTCCCTCGGTCTTCTTATCCAAACAATCCTTATCAGTTCCAACTGTATCGTGAACCAAACAGTCCTTATCATTTACTTTATCCTTATCCAATTGGGAACTAATTGGTGGAAATTGATCTTCATACAATTCTCCATTGAAACCACTACATTCCTTTCTTCCTTTAACATCTATATCCTTTTCCCAACCTTCCTATTATCCGCACTACCCTCCTGACTTAAAACCTCATTGTTTTTCTTACCATCCATACCATTCACTATCTGCTTCTTACCAGTATTCTTATGTGAATCTTTTGCCTTATTCTTAGTTTTTGTAGTATTAATATTGTGCACAAAATCCTCTAGGATTTGAGGAATCTTTTGATCCCTTTTAGATCTCATTAATGATTATGGTTACTAATTTGGGAAAAACGGAATTACACACAAAACACTAAAAAAAACACATTAACAACTCAAATAATACCCATTAGATCATCACAGAATCACTCATCACCATGATTCAAACACAGAAATCCAAATCAAAATTTGGCGGGAAAGTGATGTTTTCAATTCACACTAATCGGACCTATGAATCAGCCTAAAAACACTATAGATGTAATCGGACTGATGCGTAGAATCCAAAAATGTAAACCTTTTATTGATTTAACGGTTGGATCTTTCAATTTCGTGATTTTTAGAGGTTTTTGTTAATGGGAAAAGGGCGGGAAAAAAGGTTAGAGGAGAGAGAAAAAGTTAGCTAAGTGTTTTAGTTTTATTTTTTAAGTCTTATGTGTTTCTCGTTCATTTATATGCAACTATAAATAACAAGTATTGAAATTCGCGCTTAGTTGCGGCGGATCAAGTTTAGTGGGTCAAATTTGTAAATAGCGTAAAAGTGAGGGTAGTTTTCATAATTTTGTACATAGTTCAAGAGGCTATTTTGTAAATTTAAACGGGTCGGCCTGGGGTTTTTTTGGGCTAATAGGCTAAATGAACTAACTAATAGGCTAAATGAGTACCTAAATGGGTTAATATTAAAATATTGTTTTTTGGATTAAAAAATTAGATATCTTTAGTATATGGAGATAGATATGACCTGTATATGTCTACATTTAAACATTCATTTTTGTGAAATGCAAATTTATTCGGCTCTCAAAGCCCAAACGTTGTGGGCTTACTATGGATACACGTTAAAGCCCGTTTGTCAACATCTTTTGCTAACTACAAAAGTTAATAAACTAATTACAAGGAGGTTCATAATATTTTGCTAAATGTAAAAACTGTTAAGAAGTAACCACATCTAGGGGTGATCATCATACACCACGGACTGGATCGAACTAAAACATCATACCGAACCTGACTGAACATATTTTCATCCGGTCCTCTGTCAAATTTTTTCCTCATTTCGTTCCTCGGTCCCGTCTGGTCCGATAATTCGTTTTTGGACCGAACCGACCCGGAACTTGACCGAACATTTAAGTTTGGTCCTCGGTCCGGCGTATTGGACCAAATCGATTTTCGGTTCGGTCCGATTTTCGTACCGTGATCAGCTCTAATCACATGTGTGGTTGCTATGAACTAGGGTTGAGCACGGTCAAAAACAGATCGAAACAACAAATACCGGACAGAAACGAAAACCGATTTAACCTAAAACACCATACCAAAATAAGTTCGAACCAGTTTAATGGTTATGTGTCTCCGCAGTCTATTATGCTCAGCCCTAGTTCTATATCCTAACTCTATCAAAGCTGCATAAGCTCAACAAATATTAAGGAAATATTTACTTAGGGAGAGTGTTGTTTATGTTTTATCTAGAAGAAATAACAGTTAGCCTATGTGAAGGAGTCTGTTGGCAGTTGAGCTGCCATTTTACCAAATTCATAGATTGATTGTAGTAGTAACAAATTTTGACACTCTCTTGTGGTTGTTGGTACGTACCAAATTTAGCTACATGCTGTCATGCAAGTATCAGTATGACCCTATGATGGGCTATAGACCTTTTTATTACGCCATGTCAAAGTTAAATGGTACTCTCTTCGCACCATTTTTATTGTTCACTTTTTTTATGTCATAATTTAATTGTCCACTACTAAAAATGGATAGGGAAGTTTTATCAAGTTTACTATATTACACTTGTTTGAAATTATTATTACATTACTTTAAAGAAGACTTTAATTAATTAGCTAAGGGTAAAACTGTCATTCTGTCAAAAAGTAAGAAAGAAAAAGCAGTAATAAATGTTTTTCTTAAACTGTGTGTTTTTTGTCGGAGGACAATAATTTTGGGACAGAGGGAGTACTTAGCAAAGCCGTTTCGTGTCTTTCGGAGACCTAAAATAAAAATATGATCTAGAAATTTCGGATATCTAAAGTTTTTGATAATGGTTTTATGTATATGAATATCCGAATTGGGTATTCAAATGTTTTGAATTTTTGTAAAACTTATATATGAATTTTAAAGTTATGAGTTTTAAAGTGACAATTCATATATCTCTATTTTTGAATAAATTCCAATCAAAATTTAGGATATCCAAATATGTATATTTTTAACACCCCTAATTATAGTCTTTTTCTTTTTATGTCATTTAGATCATGTCTTGCATTTTTTTATTTCATTCATATTAGCAAGTATCTACGAGTTATATCATATACTTTAAGAAAAATTAGAAAGTCGGAGATAGTATAGGAAGCATAAAACTCGAGATATATATAGCGGTATAGAATTTGAAGGCCTTAAAAAGTAGGAGGCCTAAAACAATGACTTTAGTAACTTTACTCTCGAGGCATCTCTCACAATAATAACAGTTACATCAATGCTACGGGAGGATCTAGTTAACAACCTCAATAAACAAGGTGAATACATCAAGAGAAAGAAGCTCCAATGAGCCAAAAAATGATTAGAGGGGGTTTCGTCGAACTTTATAGAGAGATCGAGCTGAGGGAGATTAATCGAACGGGCCAATGGTGAAGTTCTCGAAGGAGCTTGAACTCAACTACTATCTCGGAACAACATGATGGTGATGGTGATGGTGATGGTGATGGTGAAGCTGAAGATGAAGAACGGTATAAACCTTGTTGGCGCAACCACGAGGGGAAAGCCAAAAAGGAAAGCCTAAAACGTCCATGAGGATCGATATTCCAGCAACCACACCAACACAAACAATAATCAAGGTCGTCTCGTGTCTTTTGGAGGCCGAAAGCGAAAATATGATCTTGGAATTTCGGATATATAAAGTTTCGAATAATGATTTTATGTATCCGAACATCCGAATAAGATATCTAAATGTTTTGAATTCTTGTAAAACTTATATATGAGTTTCAAAGTGACAATTCATACACCCCTATATTTGAATCAATTCCAATCAAAATTTGAGATATCCGAATATGTATATTTTTAACACCCCTAATTGTAGTCTTTTCCATTTATGTAGTCTTTTCTTTTTATGTCATTTAGATCATGTCTTGCATTTTTTATTTCATTCATATTAGCAAGTATGTACGAGTTATATCATATACTTTAAGAAATCTTAGAAAGTCAAAGATAATATAGAAAGCATAAAACTCGAGATATATATAAAGGTCTGGAATTTGGAAGCCTTAAAAAATCGGAAACATAAAGCGGTAGCTTTGGTAGCTTTACCCTTGACACACCTCTGTACTTTAATTATTGTTTTACAAACAATATTTATTAAGATCGACTAAACTCTTCGCTTTTCGGCAAAACATCAAAATTCATATAACTTACAACATGAAACGATGGTTATACGCTCATCGGTTCTTTGTAAAAAACGATGGTTCTGAGTTCAAGTCATAATTATGAGATATGTGATATAAGGTTGTCAAAAACTTGTACAGAAAACGTGTTGTTTGAAGCAAAATAAGAAAACATTTTTAGTGTAGTTATGTGTGTTCAAACATAAAGATTAAAGCAACTGTAATTACATGTAAATTCATATTAATAAAAAATGGTAAAGGAGTAGTAATTTGTTGAAGCAAAAGGTATAAAAGTTATTCAAAATTTGCATACGTTTTACGACAAGTAGTATAGTCAATAGTATTGAAATGAAACATATATAGGATGCAAAATCTAATATAATCATGGCAAAGTAAATAAGTACTTTTTGAATTGAATTTAACATATTTTTCTTGAATTTGGGGTTTGGTAAATACCCACTCGGTGGTTGGGGTTTGATTTCAATATTTGTTCATCAACCTTTTAAATTTTCATTTTATCCTTTGATTTTTATACTATACATTGCGTCATCCTCATTGAATTTAGATGACATGGGTGTCTATTTTAAGTTTTTAACCTTGTTATTATTTTTACCCTAATATGATTATTTTACATAAAAAGCGCGTCTAATGTATAATAGAGTAATGGCTATATGGATAAAAGTCATTGGCTTTCTTTTGCGTATACATATCAGTGACGGAATCAGAGTGATTTTACAATATCTATGGATGAGTGGTGTGGATCAATGTTAAGTGTCAAATTTTTGCAGGTAATCATAATTTTTCTTAATATGCACATGGTATAAAAAACATGTGTATAGATATGTTTAGCGTTTCTTAAATGCATCTGTTATTTTTGTCATGGTTTCGTCTCTAATTATATGTATGTTAATTGGTCCGTATACAGGGACGGAACCAATGGGTTTTCGCGGGTTCTCGGGAACCCTATGGATTTTTTCTATTTAGTGTTAACATTTGAAAAAAACATAGATTTTTCCTAAATGCTTGTTAAATGCACACGGTCCGTCTAAATGTGTTTCTGATATTACGGTTCAAAAAAATTTTGTGCACCCGACCATATTTGGTTATGGTTCTGTCCATGTCGGTATAGGTTAGTTTCTTAGCATTTAATTAGTGTTTTCACCAAATAGTAAATTTTATGGGATAAGATCTTTGACATTACAATGTTAAATATAGTTTAAAATTCAAGTCATCACTAAAGAAGAAACTAAGTTTTACACAGTCCGGTCGTTGATAAATGAACCAAATGACCACTTTTAGAGGAAAAACAAATGTATTTGTTTTTACTTTATAAAGGGACGGATTTACATGGGCGTCAGGTGTGGCACGGGCTATACTCAGTTTTAGGTCATGAAGTGTAAAAAAATTTCAAAACTATCGTGTTTTGTATGTGCAACCCCTAAATAATTTTTTACCACTTTTGTTTTTTACGGTATAACTTTAGTTAGCCCAACAATTGTTTTGTGCAACACCCTCTTAAAAATCCTGAATCCGTCTGTGTTGTTCAAATCTTAAAACATGAATATTGTGTTCATAAAAAACGTTGGACTCTGGTAAGTTGCTCCGTTCGCCTCAGTTGACATGGAAAAAATTGTATCAAATGCGAAAGGAATAAACACGTGTTGATTTTCAGTGCATGTTTTCTCGTGTTTTGCCACTTTGCACGAGGCGGCTTTCAAAGCAGCCTGACCCACTGTAAAACCCCGACTGCTCAACCCCACGAGAGGAGAAACCCCGGTCCAACGTGTGTTTAATAGAATTGGCTTTGCAATACAAAAAAGGTTAGCGGCGCAGCTTGTTGCTCGTTTACCTTCTCTTACTATGTAAATAATAATTTTTAAATCAATGATAAAGGAATTGCTTTTTGAAAAAACATGATACCTTTTTGGTAATCAAATGATCAAAAGTTAAACTCTCATAATTTACAAGTCAATATGAAAATTTTGATGTAATGTAAAAAGTTAGTCACATGTTTAGCAATGTAACTAGTTGGATTATTTGACTACTTTCAAGTTTATAATCTCATGTAAAATGGTAAAACCAAATCAAAAAGTGGTAAAGCTTGATGATCGAGTCATATATATGTGTTGCAAAAAATGTTAGTCAAAAGGTATTGTTTGCTAGCTAGAGTTGACATTGACTAATTGACGTGATCTAATTACTTGTTTCGTAGCAACTAGCCAACTTGCTTAAATAGTAGATTATCACTAACTAGCAATGATCGAGTATGAATGTATGATTAATTTGTTAGACGCATAAATTATTAGCCCAAGCCATTGTGAGTTTGAGGTCCATTAGATCTAGAGTTAATAGTTTATTCCCAAAGCTATGTTCTATTATAAATATACATGCTTTGTTATGTAATGAGACGAATCCAATCAATATCAATTTCTATTATCTTTCATGGTATCAGAGCTCTAGGTAAGATCCACCAATAAAAATTGCTATCTTTCGGTCATCGGCTACTTGTCGGTGATCCGGAGGGATCCCGTTTTTTTGTCCTGCTTTATTGTTTGTTTAATTTTGTTTTACTTTTCGTGATTCAATGCATAAACCCTAAAACCCTAGCCGTCAAATTACAACACATTTTTTTTTTGTTTTTTGTTGCCTTAGATCAAACCCTTTTTTCTATCTGATTGTTGACGTGTGTCGAAAATCTTGTCTGTTAGACAACCAACCCCCCAAGTTGTCCCCCCCCCCCCCCCCCCTCCACCAAATTGCGTCTCCCTCCTAAAAGCAAAATAATCCCATGACGTAAAAAGAAATAGCACCCTCCTAATCATAAAAAATGGAAGGAAGACTGCGAAACTTTTATTTACAATTATGCCGTCTAATACAAGTCAAATTCTCACGTTTTTTGCAAGTACGAGCAACAAAGAAGAAAAGAGAAGAAGTATCGGCTTCAACATTATCTGTTCTTGTCCGTATCGAAGACCTGTTCAAATGCAAGGGGAGTGTTAGGACGCATAAATAATTATAAATTAGTATAAATTATTGGCCCAAGTCATTGTGGGCTTGAGGTCAATTAGATCTAGGGTTTAGTAGCTTATTCCCAAAGCTGTGTTCTATTATAAATAGACATGCTTTGTTATGTAATGAGACGAATCCAATCAATATCAATTTCTATTATCTTTCATAATTAGCCTCTTATTTGGAAAATAATGTGTTTTGTTTATATGATTGTTTGATACACAAGAAATAAGCCTTAACAAACGTAAACAAAAGTCGCAACATACAAAGAGAATAAGATATTGAAAAATATAACTCGATGATTTTTTTAATTTTTTTTTTGTATTATGACATTATATGTACATGATCTTTGTTTAAATATGTAATATTGTAATGTATTTTTTTTAAACAAATACTATAATGTACTCAACAATCATGTTTTATAGCGACTCATGACTTGCGAAATATCGAAGTTTCTAATAGTAGTTTGGTCGTTAATTAATTAGGTACATACTTATTCAAGTACTTATTTAAATCTCCCCCTGACTCCCCCCCCCCCGCCCCCCCCCCCAATTAGATACCGCACAACCCCCCGGGTGTTGAAATTGCATGATCCATTTGGATGTTAACATAACCTAAAATTTCAGTTTTCTTTTAATAAAGTAAAATTAATGGCAATATATTTTTATTAAAATGCATTGTATTATTATTTGTATAAATAATAGATGAATACACGCAAGATTCACGTTATATGTAGTGGACCTGTTCTCACGGATCAAGGCTTCTTCGTAAAAGCTTTCTAGAACCTACCACACATTTTATTTTTCATTTTCTCCAATACTTATCTCTCGCCCCCTTATCCAAGGTATCGGCCCCTTGCAAGCAAAATTAACCCCCCGGCCCCACCCCGCCGAAACGATCCAACCGATCATTTTCGGTACGGTTTTCGGTTTTGAATATTTAAGGTTTTCGGTTTCGGTTCGTATTAAAGCAAAGAAAAATACGTCAAAACTATCTATTCGGTTCGGTTTTGCTCGATTCGGTTCGGTTTCGGTTTGGTTTTTGATTTTGCTCGGTTCGCTTCGGTTCGGTTTTCGGTTCATGTTTTCCTCAAAGTCGTTTTTCGGTTCGGTTCGATTTTGAACCGATGCTCACCCTAATCCAAGGTTTTTAAAATCTGAATTTTACGTATATAATCGTAAGATTAGACCGAGATCATATCCTATTAGAATGACATTGTTTTTATAGGCGTTATAAAATTATTTAAATTACTTTACACTATATATAAATAAAGGGTGTATGTTGAATCTTGAAAATTGAAAAAATTGAAATTAAGCTATAAGTTTTAATCCTTAAATACTTAAATTTTTGGTCATTTTTGTTTATAATCCAATAATTTTTTTTCTCGACAAAGACTACAAATTAAACTTGTGTAAGTGTTTATTAAGGTCTTCCGACTCGCACAAACAAGTTCGCTGTATATACCACATCATGGAAAATGTATATCAAATTATGATTATAAATGTGTTTAATTATATCTTATTTATTTTTTTATATTTTACAGAACTTATGAATAATTTGTAGTTGTTTAACTGTGGTTCTAGAATATAATGATTCAGATCAAATGAGATTTTAAATTATGTGGTTAATATCGGGATAATACTAAGATCCTATGTAAAAAGGAAGATGTTTTTACTTTGTTAATATCATTTAAATCGTTAAGATTATAGTAATCAGTATCCAAATATTGACAACCATGACTTAATCTACTATATTTAGAAGTTTCTAATTTGTTTGATCATGATAGGCTTTTTCTTTTTGGAGTTGACCACATGATTGGAATTTCATTTTCTGAAGCAAATATATATGTGAACTTATTGTTTTCTCTCATGCTAATTAATGTCGAGCTTCAATTTTCAAGATTCCATATTACGGCTACACACATATATAATGCTTTTTGGTAGGCCAAACCTTCATATTCTTGTGATATTTTTTTTACCTTTTCTAAAGTAGCTGAAAAAATTTAAAATGTCTAGAGCTTGTATTACGTTATTAGATAATGTTAATGACTTGATACAGAGCCGTTTTGTAGTTTTATTTTATTAGACTTGTAAACTAAAAAGAATTTGCATATAAATTTGAATTATATGTTTAATTTAATATTATATGTATTTATAAGCAAAACTAATAAATATATTACCTTATTAAGTAGAGACCATGTGCGACTGCACTACTTACACACCCTCCTGAGATCCCTCTGAGCCGATATCAGAAGTCAATATACATGTAAGTATGTAATGTATGTCAAATAATCCGAATTATCATACTAATCATTTTTTTAGTAACCAAGACAATTATTATCAGGGTTATCATATATAAGATCTTTGGAATTCAATGAATTGGCATGCAAGATATATTTTGTTGGAATATCCACTAAACAAGTATCAAATATTAATAATAACTAGCCGACATGACACCACATAATCATTGTCTATTTTGTGTTTAATCATGTTTAATATTAGCCAACATTAATAAGTGGCTAGCTTAATTACTCAGAAAAAAAGTAAGTTCACCTCGTATTGTTTTCACGTTACTGTTACATAATGAAAACCTCGTTGGCAATACTTTATTATTCACTATTTATATATTACAAATGTAGCCGTAAATATAATCCTAATAGACCTAAAGCCTACAGGCCAGACTTGGGCCAACTTATTTATTGGCTTATAGTTACTAGCTTATAATATTTTGGTAGCTTCTTGCATAATAAGCAATCAACAACTACTTAATTGTTAAAGTGATGATATCATATGTATTTGTAAATATATGGGTTGACGAGTTCAGCTCATTATTATCACTACACCGAGTCTTAATAATATACTAGTAGCTAAATATAAACATTGGTTATACTTTAGTTATGTATCATACGTGTAATAAACATGACATATTTCTATGTCATAGAAAGTTTAAATGAAAATAATAACGACTTTTGCATTTGAACTTTCTATGAAACATAACTAAATGTTTATTATTTTCATTTAAACTTTCTATGACATAGAAATATGTCATGTTTATTACACGTATGATACATAACTAAAGTATAACCAATGTTTATATTGGTTAAAACCAGACCTCTATGTCACGGGTGATCACGGTCTAAAACCAGACCGGACCGGACCGAAACCGATTTTGGCCAAACCCTGGACCGAAGACCGGACCGAAATGGTCTGGTGCGGTCCGGGTCGGTCCGGTCCGGTTCTGTCTTTGGTCCGATCCGACCCAATAAGGTATAATGGCCGGTTTTTTCGTAAGACCGAACAGGATCGGATCAGACCGGACCGAAGACCGAAAATAAGAAAAATGACAGACCGAAGACCGGACCGAAATAAGTTCGGTCCGGTTTCTCGATTCGGTTGGGTCCGCGGTCCGTTTTGCCCACCCTTACACATAAACATGCACAGTCATTCTTCACATGTCCATATATAT